>JAAXYX010000011.1:84011-136573 GCA_036851915.1 Ptenothrix huangshanensis | reverse complement strand
ATAATTAAAATGCATTTTTTGAAACTGTTGTTGGCCCATGAGCCAATGGGCCGGTCCAAGCCGGGCCAAAAAATAATGGGCCGGGCCAGCTTCCTCGGCCCGGCCCAGCCCGGGTTGGGCCCATGGGCCAATGGGCCGGCCCGGCCCACGCCAACCACTAGGTAGTAGCACAAAAAGTATTAGGCCAACAAGGTGGCAAAAGCAGTCGAATTTTGAAAAAAAAGCTGCTTCATATGGAAGAATATTAGAATATATGTGGAATAAACTACGTTTGGCAACTCTGCAAGGATATACATTGTCTCAGAAGGGGTGTATTACTGGTATTCTCCTTTTATTAAAGACTCAAATGAAGTCCTCTGGCGCCATTCCCTATACACCAAAATAGAGGCGATTCGGATGAATCCGCAAGTGCATAATACGGGCACGTTCTACATACCAGCCTTACCACCTATATGATTTGTGTGTATTATACAGAACATCTGTAGAATGCATATTTACGTAGAATACAATTGAATGCGTAACATATTGTGCAAGTAATCCTACTTAAATCTTAAAAAGCAGACTTTGCCGGCATCCTACTACATACTTTTTCTGCGCTGTGTAATGTTGTTAAAAATACTAATTTCTTTTCAGTGTTGGTGTTGGTACTGGTATATCTACTAGCATTTACTAGTACCTGTAATTACACCTTTATTCACAGCCAGTCTCACATTGCAGGAAAGAGTAAGCAAAATTGCTATTAAATTGAAATGCAACAGGGAATTCATCGAATTACTTACAAAGTAGTAAATGAATGAATTGCATTATATGCATCGTCAGTATTTACAAAACCTAAAAACGAATGATTGAAACTGCTGCAATTCCGTCTACTGTTGGAATATGTACCGTTTTATGGACTGCTAGATGGACCCTATTAAATAGAATGCACTTTTAATAGCACAAAATACAGTAAGCTGGAAATCAAATTCTCTGATGAGACGAAAGAATGAAACACGTAATTTTCATAATGGAAGGGAGTTCGAGCTCGTATTCAAAATCCGCCCCTGAGAGTAATCGAAAATTCGTTTCTACAAGTGACTAGTTGATAGTTTAAATGATGCAGACATTATATTGATGGTTTTATTACAAACAATAACCTCTAGCAGAGTAGTGGAACATAATGTAGATATGTTATGTCGTATTAATCAAACAAAAATCACAATATGTGCCACTAATTTATTCTTCTGAATATTTTAGGGAAAAATATTTCAACTGTTCATGGCGATAATTAACGTTCATGCACACAATCTTATGCAACTTTGGTCTCTTCTTGCTTTTCTTCCTCGTCAGTTTCTAATTCAGATTCGGATGCCGAGGGAGGTAAGTCTATCGTATCTGTGAAGACATACAAAAATGTTAACTAGGTGCACAAGGTTTAAAATTACAGATTATGCATAATACTTAAAAAAATAGTCGGCATTATACTTCGGTCTGCTTCTCTTTCGGCACGCAATCTCTCTAACGTTTCGTCTTGAACAGCTACAATATTGTCAGAAGAAGTGCATTTAGAATAAGCTTCAAGGAAGTCTTCGTTCATGCTTAAAAATGTTTTTCCCCATTTGAATTTAGCTAAAATTTCTTCTGCTTGTTTGTCGAAACCTGAGATAGAAAATTTTATAATTTCATTTAGAATTAACTAGTGGAGCAAATCAAATTTTACTTTGAATAATATATTCTTATCCGTCACTCAAATATGATATAGTCGTTTAAGAAGCAAAGTGGGGCACATCCAGTTATGAGTAAAGGCAAAGCGGGACAAATCCTTAAATTCTTAAAAGCAAAGTGGGGCATGCCCATTTGTATTGTTCTCGTTATGCTGGATTATATATAATACGATACGCTAGTTGCTTTGCTAGTACATATGTGTATACGAATTTCTGTTTTCGCATTGTCAGCAGAATCTGAGTTGGTTTTGATTCAACTGCTTCAAATTTTCTGCTGCTTAATTTCCATGTAGAACTCGTCGTATTATCAGTCATTAGTTCTTGCATACTGATGTACACCACTAATTTATGTATTTACAAATAGTTCTACTGGATAGCAGTGAAAATTAAATTGATTTTCACTGCTATTATTATATATTATTATTATATTTTCACAGCATATACAAATAACTTATTTAGGTATCATATTTTTGTGTACTAGAATTTTACCGCATATCTTCATTGACGCAGCTAAAGCCTCCACACAGGAAAGTTTTTGCGGTTTTCCAAAATTCACAGGATTGGCAGCCACGAGAAAAGGAAGTAACCGTCCATGCATCGGCTTATGTTTTAATATATGTCCATTCTCAGGAATTTTAGCCCAGGAACAATCAATTACAGCCAAACCACCACTCTGCATTATTTCCTTATCTGCAGGGGACAGTACCTAGACACAAGCACAAACACCAAAACTTTTAGCTTATATTTTTTCTAGCAACATAAAACCATCCAGAACCAGAACCAACAGGATATTTGCACAAACATCAAAGTCATAAGGATTATATTATATTTCCTCAAAATTATGTATGTTACTTTAGTAGCAAGTGGATCCAAGACAATACCACCAAATCTTTGTGAAGGCTTCAACATATATGCATACTTTTTTCGAACTAATTTTCTTCCAGTACACCTTTTGGGATCACACTGGCCTAAATCCCACATGGCGACGGGGAAGGTGAACAATTCTTCAATATATTTCTCCCAGTCAAACGACTCATCCTCATCTCCTTCGTCCGAGTGACTTGAACCATGCTCCCCTTCCGAGTCCGTACTCTCCAACTCTACAGCATTCATTCTCGCACAACACTCGCTAGTATCTTGATCATCGTTCACCTCAAAGCTGGTTGTTCGTTCTCTATTCGATCTACGATTACGTGAAAATTTTGCTTTGGGTGCATTATGTCCTTGACTCTTCTTTGGTTTCGGCTTGGGCATTTTCCACTAGCAATCAAATAACAAGAATTCATTAAAAAAGTTAAATCCAATCCAACCCTGATCGTCAGTATATAATCCAGTCCCCAGCAGGTCAAAAACAATCAGCAATCGACAACTGACCGCCGACAGACAAGCTCAGTAATTACACCATTCAAAGTCGCCACCAAGAATTACTATAATTCATAATTATATTCCAGTACACATCATGCCAGCATCAAAAGTTTGAAACTTGCTTCAGTCTCAAGCCATAAATGAAAAACAGCAGCTCTGATTAGGCATCAGGAGCAACCGCCAACCGCAAAATACAATTTAACTGTTAACGAAAATAAACAATAGAAGCTGAAGACTAAAAATTGTACAATATGAATATGCCAGATCATAAGTAAATGAACACTGACAACTGAAAACAATAATCACAAACTAACAATCAACAATGCAAATCACAAATGACATACCACTAGGGTAATAGGAAGTCAGTACACAGCAGCTACAGCGAAAGCTTCTTGAGCTTGTTGTGGGACTTGGAACTTTCACCAGGGGTACTTGGTGTCAAAGACAGGAAGTGAAAGTATGAATTGGGAACTGTGAAGACTTATTTCCGGGGCATCTTCTGGAGATTGCGGACTTTTAGACTCAGCTGGTGCTGCTGGAGAAAAGATGATATGCAGAGGAGGCTGGATATTGTGGTTGACACGTGCTGCGGACTCGGCGGAAAAAGTCAAATATTGAGAATCAAAACAAATTGGTGAACGCAAGCGTGGTGTGTGAGAGGTTTCTACATTTGTGCGAGATGCATAAGGATAAAGGCAGTGCTTGAGGAGCCTCCTCTACTTTTTTGCTTAGGACGGTGTGGCAGATGCTGGCGAGCGAGCGACGGAGGTAGAAAGGAGAATTGGAATTGGCACTAACTTCGGCTGTGGCTTTGGCTGGCACCTTTTCGGATTTAAGGCCTCAACCAAAGAGACGACGATAAACAGAGAAGAATCAGGAGGAAGAGTACAGTTGATGTGGTGCACTCTGAGAATGCGGACTATTTACATCTTTGGTGGCCCGTCAACTTGACTTGACTTGACTCGACTCGGCTTGACTTGACTGGTTCTTCCTCTTCGTCACAACCTCCGAACAGTTGCTCAACAGTAGCTCATTTATAAACTTTGAACTCCCCCAGTTGTGTGTTTTCATTTTTCTCCATTCAACATTTCTACCGTCACTGTGACTGACTTCCTCGACGTCGACGTCGATTTCGACCCGAGTGTGAAAGCAGGAATTCAAACATGAAACATTTACATTGTTAACTCCAACTCTGCATTCAAAATTCATCTTTTGACATTTGATTGCGTTCGCATTCAGACTTTGGTTCTACCGGGATTTATTACAGCGATTGTAAACAATAACAATAGGCAGTTAATGGTACAAGTGAATTTGAATACAAGTATACAATGACAATGTGTGAACTGGAGTGAATAGGAGACGCAAGTAATTGCGGTTTTTTGTGCGTACGTATTATTGTATTTTTGCAAAAGTAAAAATTCAAAAGGAGTTCATCGTTTGTTATTAGACCATTGACGTTGAACTTGGCGTGCGACTGAAGTCAGTCAGTCAGTCAATACAGTTAAAGTGTAGAATTGAGAAGGGACAGTACACGAGCGTAAGTTGTAATTTTGGTAATAAAGTGACAATTATAAGGTATGAGGCAAGATCTCGATTAAGAGAATATTGGTACTCCTACAGTCAACGATTGGTGGAATAGATTCGGTGCGTAGTAATAATAATAATTGAGAGTTAAAAAACGATTAATACTACACCAAGTGTCAACTCCTGTGGTTGTGGTCTTACCCCGACCGCTTCCCATCACCTCTGACCTCCAGTTTGTTGTTTTTGTTGTGGCACAAATTTGATATTTAATTCATAATTGATATTTAGGATCCTGAAAACAAATCGATTCCATCTCATCCTTTTAGTCCTCAGTTGGCAATCAGTGTGATAATTCATACGATTCTTCGATCTTTATTGTTGGTAATAGTAATTGGAAATTGTATAGTGATTCAAGTGTCTGATCGGTTGTTATTGAAAAATCCAATACTATCATCAAATAATGCTACTATCAGCATGTTCTATCAACTCAATGTTAACAGTGTGTAATAACACGACCACCGCAGCAACAACGACAGCCAGTAATAGTCTTGGTTCCATTAACAACACCAGCTCCGACAACGGTAACTGTTCTGCTGCCGTTCACCCAAGTAGTCATCATCACCATCAACACCTCCATCAACACCACCACCATAGTTCGTGCATCAACGAGTCTAGTTCTAAATACAAGTGTCCGTGTCCGAGCCAACAAAGCGATAATATGTCTACTAAAGATTCTCATCTTCATCATCACCATCATCATCACGTACAACTCCAGCTTCTTCAACAGCAGCAGCAGCAGCCCTTCCATAAAAATGGTAAGCTGGAGTCAAGTCTTTACTTTTTTACTTTAACGGGCTGTCTCTATGACCCGAGTTATTTTTACCCACAGTTTAGGCGGTTCTTGTTGGTGATGGTGTTGGATCGCTGTTCTGTTCGGTTCTGCTATGAGGTTGAGATGAGATGGGTTACATGGGTTAGTTGTGAATTGCGGGTAGTAGATGAGATGGTTTCATGCTTTGGTATGTCTAATTATGTGATATGGACTTGTGGTTGTATCCGAACAAACGGTGCACGGCACGGAGACAGCTAACAGATATACGAGATCGAGATGACTTTTAATAGATAACATTTTGAATGTTTTACACGCTAATACACACTGTCAACATCAGCGTCTGTAAATGACACTTCAAATTTTATGCTTCACTCTCCCCCTGTCTGTAACCTTGTATATTTGTACTTATCTTATGGCTTGAGATGATTTACTCGATTTATTTAAAGATCTGCTCTTCTTCCAAGCCACCACATGCGTGTGTGTTCATCTTACTCTTGGTCTTCACACTTACATCTTACACATCTTTTTTTACTCCATTTTGTTTGTCTTTCCCTCTCTTCGTTTGTTTTGCTTTTCCAGTTAATTTCACTGCTTGTTTATTGTTTAGCGTATAATTTCCCACTTTTCACTGTTATTTATATGTCAAAAATCTTCTGCTCAAGTCATTATTACGATATATGTATATAATTACCTATGGTTCGATAAGAATCTGCTGTCATTAGTTACATCATCTACCTATATAAATACGTTGCGAGGATCAAAGGATAATTATATTATTCACACTAGTATCAATCACATGGTTGGAAAGAGATAATAAGATTTCGCTGCATGTAATCATGATTTACCGTGGCGTATACATTTATTTATACAATTTCCAGATTACTACACGCTGCCTAGTTCAAGCATGCAGATCATTAGGCTATTTAGTATAGACATTTGGAGCGATGTACGACATTATCTATCCTGTGCATCTACCACTCTTTCCTGTTATAAATTACTTCGTAGATAGCTCAAGTCATGTCCTTATTTACAGTCGAGAGGAACCAAGGAAAGCTCAAGCAAAGTAGTTTCGCATATCAATACCAACAATTTTAATTGCAATTACAAACATCATTATCACCGCATATCTTTGCATGGGTTCATCTGAGCTTATTTTGAATTCTGCGTATGAAAATACGAATTCAATTTGCCGAGTATGAGTTATGAATATGCAAACATGAGGAAATGAACACATCGATTTTTTAAACACAGGACATGTCAGCTATTCACTTAAATTACCCAGATTGCAATTTGTAGGCAGATACCAGTGTGTTATCATTATATTATATGCCTATCTGACGATGTGTTTAGATTCAGATTCGAGTATCTGTATCTTTGTTATCAAATTTTTTAATTTAAATTTAAATACAAGTTTCAGCCATTCCGTATCAGTCTGATACAGCGAATGTGGACTGGTGGGGAAGTATATACTAAATTAAGCCTATGGAATTGTAAACATGACTGTAGTCATTCCTGGTGCAAATGTTGTTACAGATACTCTTAATTTTGACTTTATGCACACTGATGGAGTGGAGTGGGCTAGTGGTTGGTAACTGTTATTTTAATTGCAAAATTGTTATTAAAACTAAGGGTTGCAGCGTATAGTTAATTTTATGTTCCATTGCTGCCTGCCATCTGACTGGTATAACTAATGCATCTGTGAAATTACAATGAGAGGCTTTCAAGCTTTATTTCCAATCAGAAGATGTGGCGGAACAACTTTTTTTTGTTTGCCATTGTTCACTCAGACTTAAGATCACAATTCAGATACACCTACATTATGACTTTGTTCACAATCGTCATTAACTATTCTTACTTGCCTTTGGCTTGGACTTGGACTTAGGTTAGGCTGATTCGTTTTAATGAATGCTAACGATAAGAATGTTGGTTGTCGGTAAGGCGGCACAGAATTTCGAATGCTACAACCTAATTCCTGCCTGGTGACTGTTCTCGTACCACACCATGAGGCTGAAATGTTTTCAAAGAAATTAAAAGGAGTTTTTAAGAGTATTGTCATCTGCAAGGGACTTGTTGTAAGTTCTTTTGTGTATTGCATAATAATTGTTATTGCAAATTGAAATGTTGAGAGAAAAACAGTGTGCTGTTGAATCAAATTTGGAGTGAGAAAAAACTACTAGGAATGCATGAGACATCGAGACCTTCAGAGCAAGCAAAAAATGGAGATGGTTTTTTGGACACTATAAAACTACCTATTTCTGAATATATTATGTATTACGTATATAGTGTAGAAAGCAATTCAGAATACAACAGTGCAGACATGTATTAAATTATCTTTGCGTATATATGCTTGATGAAAATTTCGGAATGTTATGAACGATCTCTGAGAATCTCCTAGGTTCTTGTATGTAGGTAGAAGTTTCTGCAGAGGCTTCGACAAGACCATGTTTTGTGAAATACTGCTGAAATGAAATTGCTTCGGCAAGTCCAGCGATAAAACCCAGTAAACCGTTGAGTTCGTCAATTTACTAAATCTGCCTACTTTTTCTTAAACCTAAATCACAAAATCACTTGCGTACATGCATTCCTTTGAATCATAGTCCTAATAAAATGTGCTGATTTGCGGTTAAATCGATGAATGGTTCTTTTATTCATTTTTGCAGAATGTGTGTAGATATTACAAGTACAGAAGAGACAGACCAACGTAGTACGTAATGATGTCTGAGTTACGAGTGGCTGTTATTGTGTAAACCTGTAACTTGTATAACTGGAACCTCAAGTCTCACATTATTAAATGATTGCATTTATTAATATTAGTTATTATATAGATATTCGTGAATATGTTAGATGTAGGTACTACTACTCGATTTCTTGCCCGTCATGATCATATCATGTGGCTAATCACAAGTCAGTACATCAGTTATCTCTTTCTTTGATAAAATATTTACTAGGAAATTATGTAAAATAGCTGCACCTTCTTTTCATATATTTTTTTCGTAAATTCAACCTGATTATTTCATTGCGAATTTTCGAGTGTAATAGTCGTTGGTCTTTGAATCAGAAATTCCGGGCGTGACGCACACTTTATATGTACCGTAATGATCCTAGTAGTATATCATCTTCTGGTAGTATACCACTGCTGGTTTTCATTATGATAGTGTGGTGTACCAGTGTACCCCCACCCCGTCTAAGAGTATACCCCCGTTGGCTTCATTAATGTAGCGTAGTATGCCTTCCTCTATTAGTATACCTCCTTTTTGCAAGTAGTAGAAGTATGCAGCTTTAAACACGTGAGTTGAAGGGGCAGGTGGAGAAGTATACGCAATGTTGAGGGTGGTCCTTGGCAGGCTTAAGCGGATCTGACGGTTGGTGTTTAATGCGAATAAGATTAACGATTACCTAGTTAACAGAATAGGCGTACAAATACAGTGGAGAAATCGAACAATGTATAAGGAGAAGATATTGGTAATGACGAAAGGCAACAAATCCAGTTATATTAATAAAATTAATTACATTTCTATTACCAATTTTCCTGCATTAAAGCTTTAATCTCATTGAATTCAGTTATACAACCCTCACTATTAGTGTACCTACCTGATTGCCACATTTTTGCTGTAGTATACCCGGGTATACTATTAGAAATTTTACGGTACGTGGTCTATACTTTACCTTGTTTTGCTTAGCATAGTTTTTGGCGTGCATACGATTACCATCTGCCTATTTAAGTGTTTAATGTGCTTATAAAAATGTGTTGGATGAGCTATGGAGGTTGTCAGAGGAGGATTGGATTCACATTCGTGTCACCCCACCCTTACGTATGTATATGACTGGTCGTCAGTAATGTCTGCTCTGCATCTTTGATAAATTTTGAGACATGAAGGAATGTGTGATGAATAGATGATAGTTGATGGCTGATGGTCTACTCACTCTACTCATCCTCTGTTGTGGACTACTTTCCTCTTCTCTTACGACTACCATTACCATTACTCTGACTATTACTATTGCTACGGAGACCGAGACCGTCGACGGACGATTCCGAACTGATTACCATAATAATGATGGACAAGCCAAGCCAGTGTTGTACTCTAATACTCCAACTAATTCTCTGCTAGCAATAGAATCGACAGTGGCATTCTGACACTCTCTGCTTCTCATACAGTAAATTCTTTCCGTCTCTGTCACTCAACACATTTATTTTGGTTCCGCTTTCATTTCCCATCTTGTCCAAATACCTACTTCACTTGTACTTCCATTTCACAAATTACAAGTAATTCCCATCGAATGGTAGCTACAGTTTCCGTATATTAGTAGTTGTGTGACCAGGGCTACCAACACCATCAGCTGTGTGCCACGGGTCGAGTGCATTAGCAATTATGTAGTTCAATTAATGCTGCTTGGCATTTTAAAATCCTGTAGTGTACCTAATAAATTTTCACCGTGGTTATGTTGATCGTAAATTTTAATAGGGAGATAAAAATGATGCAACTGTACTGGTGATTCATAACTAAGTGGTTTGGTTTCAACTCTATCTCTCCACTTTAGTGACTAGTACCAACATTGTGTAGAAGTCAGGCGTGTACATCTGTATATAATTACAGTACGGTCCAGAGCGAAACATCGTACTTCTTACATGCAGATAAGTAAGAAGAAGATATGGAGTCCTTTAGGTTTTGTTGACCATTCGTTTGGTAGATAAGGTACTGTTTTAAACTAGCGGTCTGTTGGATAGAGTAGAAGGTGTGATTAGGACATGGACTAAACTGAGAGAACTCCCTCATTCTGATTGTGACTCGCAGTGCAGCATGCATTCATGAGTAAGTGGAATTAAATATTCGAGCCTATAAGGAAAAGGAAAAGCTAATAACGATTAGAGCGATTGTTGTTGTTTTATGGGTAGAGCAACTGGATAAGTTGAAGTTTTTTTTGCATCGCAAGTAGGAGGGAAGATGAATCTACATACCTACGTTAGGTAGATATGTAATGATATTGTCTGACTGTAGAATTGCACATAAGGTACCTATCCATATAATGAATGTACCTACCATATAATGTTCTGTGCTCTATACATAAAGGAGAAAGGGTGACTCACTCACGCACTTATCTTCTTCACTTTAGTTCTGCAGTTCTGCTTGGCATGTTTTCGACTATTTTGTCTGGTCCTGATCCTATCCTAGTAGTGGCCTGGCCTGGTCCTGTGTATGTACACGTACGACTGCATATAGGTATGTGGATACTTATTTTAAGTGATGTATATAGATCTAGGTATATGTACATGAGTGTGTATGTCAGGAGATACACATAATAAATATAGCAAGCTCTTGAAGGGAGTAGAAACCAAAGTCAAAGCCAAAATCAACTTAGGTACACAACATAGTATAACATAGTAAAGCCAAATCCCCTCTACGAATGGTGTATTATGGGGTTGTGACTATAATTATATATAGGCATATGCAGGACAATGCATTGCTTCCTGAAGCCTTAAGTTAAGCTCTATCTCTGTTTGAGCTTTTAGATATTTACATTATTTACTTCCTATGTAGCATACATAGTTTTGAGTGGAATGTATGTAGATACTTATTATTTAGTGTGAGGAGCGTGGTGCATTCTCTGATCCTGTGACTGAGCCTAGAGCTGATGCTTGTGCAATCTACGTGTGCATGTGTATGTATGTGTGTGCATGGAGGAGAATGAGTTCTGCCTCATCGCTCCTTATTTCATTTCATTCATAATAATGGCTTTATTACACGGTCGACTCCCGACGTCCGAACATCTCTTACATCCAATTCGAATAGATAAAAGATAATGTGGATGACAACTTCTAATAGCAGACGATGTTCAGTGCAATGCTGTGTAGTGCATCATGTCATGCCAGGATTCTCGTCGTTCCTTCCTTCCTTCCTTCTATCCCATCACCATATTCTTTCGCCGTTTGCTGTACAGGTTACAGGCAACGTCATAAAGTAGCACAATGATTATGATTAACAAAAGTGTCTTGTAAATTTAACTCGAAAAATGAGTCCAAAGAGGCGACTGCTGAATGAATATTGGTCCTTACCACCACCTTATTCTAATGATAACGAGTTGAAAATTGCTGAGCTTAGAACCATTTTCATTTACTCGCTTCTTCGTTTTTTCTGTTCCCATAAATTGTGCATGTAATAATGCACTAACGTATTGCTGACGATTCACATCTAGAAAGGAAAATATAAACGCAGGCAACTTCAGTTTTTGAAAACTAATTCTACTCAAAGTTGTCTGAATACTTTCTGGTTTCTTACATTTATTTTGGATATAAGAAATTAGTTTGTACCGGTATTACTGCAGTTGGTAGTAGTTGTTAGTTATGATGTATCAGTTTGTTGGTTTTTACGGCATTGTACGTAAGATATATGCTGAAATGGGCTTGCACGTTCTTGCGTTAAAAAATAAGATGAACTTTGATGATCTTGTGTTTCAAAACTGTCTGTATCAACATTAACATCAAACATAGTACGTCCAAAAATTTAATGCACTTTAAAATTGTGAGAGAACCTCTACTTACACTCGGGCTTGTATGATTTGTAACAAATTTTATGGTAGTATGGAGGTAATGAATAGTGCAACTATACATGCATTGAACTTGGAAGATTTCATCATAGCTTTAGCCTTTAGTAATGCGATTCATCCTAATCGTAAATTATGGCTTTATATTTTGTATTTTGAGCTCAGTCCGCATTAGTTTCAAGTGATTATGGAGAAAACTAGCTGAGCTGGACTGAAAATAATACTGCAGTAGGCAGTAGGTTCAAAGGGAGGAATGGAGAATTCAATGATATACGAGGTAGATATAGAATATTCCGGGTGAGAATCGGAACAGGATGGAGCTGGAGATGGAGAGAAAGAGAAACCAGACTAAATGTATCATTGAGTTATGCATGTGTTTCCCAAAGTAAGTATCTGTCGGTAATCTAATCTGTGCTAACGTAGTCTATACTATGCATTTGTATCTCACTTCGTCAGCAGCATTGGCTAAACAAATTCTCTCATCTTGTGCGTGGTACAGTCTGCATACATATTAGGGAAGTATCCTGGCCTAGCAATGCTGGCAAGTACAAGACAGTCCTGGTTCGGGGTCCTAGTGTTTCCAATTTGTGAACTCCATGCAGGTCGCTCTTATAGGTTGCAAGCTATACGGCTGGTCTATTTTATTTTCTTATTTCATTGCAGTGCCTAACCTACCTAGGTGGGTAGGATTCGGAGGTAGGCGGAGAGGTGGATAGATTTGAAATTCGACTGCGAACCATTTGGTATGGACGGGTTGAAAGGTGTAAGTGCGAACTCGTGTTTATACTTCAAATGCCATACCAAGACCCTAAACCAAACTAAAGCAAGACCAAACAGCAAAATGCTACATAGTAATACCAGCCAGACGTCATGATGTGAAATTTGTTAATTTTTACGAACCGAAGCTTTAGGTTAATGCAATAGAAATGCGTTAAAGCTGACTGTAGTTGTTACTGTTTGTATTGGTGTAACGCTTTTTCACGCTCTCGATTTTCCAGACTTGTAACTCTACGTTAAAATGCGTACGGTGTATGCTTTGATGCGGGTGTAATTATGATATAAATATTTACATATTACACACCTACCTACTTGAAAATGTAGGGCTTGGATTTGGTTTTTGTAGATAACCAATATATGCAATATTATAGGAATAGGTAGTGTGATGTCAAATTTTTACCAGCTGCTTTGTGAGAGGACAGTATAACCTATTGTACTATTGTTTACCAAAAATATAAAATAACGATATAATTGTAGCATATATATAATTATATCGTTAATATTGGTTTTGTTAGAGTTTTTATTTAGCCAAGCTGAATGTGGTTTAAGGTTCTATTTACTTCACTTATTTAAAGTTACAAATGTTACATTGTCATACATGCAGCTGTCAGTAATAATTGTAGTAGATAATATGCTGATTAGTTATTCCTATTTATTTCAGTATATCCAGTGTAGTATACCAAAGCGTAGAAAATATAACACGCAGGTATGTACTTATTTATTTTCTGTAGTACCTATAATTTGTAAAATGGAAATAAATATCCCCAGTAAAGGTGCAAACCTTAGTTTCTTTTCCATTACGTTATGCATTTTGGAAGATGATGTTATGTTTTGCACCTTCAACGACGATATATAGTACATAATCATACATAGTTTACTTTTTCAGATTATTCCTCTGAGGTAAATATTGGATTTGTTTGCTAGGATAATGACAGCATCGTCTTTGTTTGTCTTTTTTTATAAGGTATAAGTGTAGTATTTTCCTTCGTTATCTGTAGACTGTCTGTCAATCATCAGTCATATCAATATAAATGCTAAATCATGAGACACACCACATCGTTTGTGGGAGCAATAATATTCATCGATTCATTCGGGGTTGTACGTTGACTTTTCGAGGGAATCTGCAATTTTCCTACCCTAAATTGAATCTGTGATAAATTTAATTGTGTATTCGTCGACACGGATTAGTGATAGAAAATTGGATACACTTTGCACGCTGCAGTACTTGTGTTAAACTTTTAGTTTGCGTTTCCGTAGACCTCTTCAATAGAATCCACCTTGGGACAGAAGCAGAAGCTCAATCTCAGAAAAATAGTAGGTACGTAAATTTTGAATCATGCAACGAGTTCAAAGGAATAACTGATCATCTTATTTTAATCATTTGCATACCTCAATTCCTTCTCTGAATTTTTATTTAAGCTCTTGGTTGAATAATAGGCGAGTAAGAGGTGAGTAAGAGATACACAAATGATCAAATCAAGATGGTAAATGTTATTTGGGAGAGTGTAGGTATCCTGTTATAGGATGGGTCTCACTTGTTCAAGTTTAACTTCATGCGTGGTTTGGTATCGCAATTTGGTAGTAATGACTTTGTATTTCAGCTGTGCTATAGATAATAGTTGAGAGAAAGAAGTCGAAGTCAAAAGCAGTTTCTATTTTTATATCTTATGGTTATCAGAGGTAAGTGAACCTCTGTTTTCAAAAACACGCAGAAACTGGTTTGGTTTGGCTTTGAATTTATGCAGATTGCTGAAAATGGCTAGTTTTGACTGTTCAACATTTACGATATACGAACCTAAACTTCACAATACACATTAATGTAATTGATTTATGAGCCCTGCCATATTCAAAGTTATGTACAAAAAAGTCGAGTATAGGAAATGCTGAGTGATGATTGTTTGGAAAGCAGGCGATATTTCTCTCGTCATATAATAACAGTGTGTGAAATAATGCTATCAGGAAATGTGTAATGCGACATTCCTGCGTATTTTACATTAATTGTGTAAATTAAGTGCAACTAATTGCTGAGTAAGTGTAAGTAACTGATCAGCGTAATTTTTTAATAAATTATTTTAAAGTTTACGGTGAGTGAATTGAAGCGTGCATTTTTACCAGCAGTTTTTGGTATTAGCTTCTAATTAGTTGCATCAGATTTGAGTAGAAATGAATTCAGATAAGGAAGCAAAGCGAAGGACATGTTAAGAAAAATTGGGAAACATCTGGAGTTTGCATCTGAATATTTAACACTTGGCTTTGCAACCTAATTTTATTCAGTGGGAATTTGTAACCCATTTGAAAGCAGTGCGTGAGACCCCCGGCTGCAAAAGTATGCTTGCCCACCATGTTTCTTCCCATTTTCTATTGAGACTCCAGTGAAGCCTTTTAATGGCTTGTGTATTTACAAATAGAATGGATGAATGAATGCCACTGTTGGTGTTGGTGTGCAGTTATAATACTGACGGGACGTGGTGATAAAGTTATTTGTTCTTAAAACACTGGCGGAGGGCTGTTCAAAATTGGTAGTAGGGATATACATGCTATTACTATTTCAATTTGGCAATTTTATGTGGTGGCGCTGGAATTGATTGGCTCTTAGGAAGAACAGTTCATTTATTTTATGTGGACTTTCCTATTTGGCATATTAGTGTGTCGGCATGCAAACAATGCATTCTTGATAATAATATTTTGGAATTTTGTTTTGTTTCGGTTTGTTTAATTTTATATTTGATTTCATTCCTTTATTAAAATGTTTTATACGGTATGATCAAATGTAGAACAGAGTAAAATATTATTAATAGTATCAGAATATTAGCTATTCTAGTTTTTTCGTGAAGGTAAAATATGCTATTTGAATCGGTTACTCCTCGTACAAATGGTTACTCTTTTCATTTAAAACGTACAAAGGAAGTGGCTGGTATTGCTTCGACAATAACAGCTCCTCATAGCGTATTCATATTTAATAGTGTTGACTAAAGTATAGGTGTGTTGTATAGAGCTGGATGTTAGAGGAATCTCATTATTTTATGATAGCTTTTCTATATTGTTCGGTAACTTTTATGCGTCCTCCACTTGTTTTGACGTTCCACTAGTTTTTTTAATCAGCGAGTTTTTGTTCCTTTAGTTCAGGATTATTTCTGCTGAATTTTGTTGATGGAGTTGAGTGCGTATAGGAATGAGTTACATGCGTAGGAATTTTTTTTGCTGCTTTTCTTCTTGCCTTTATTTGGCTGTGATGGAAGGCATGAAGTCGCAATAAAAATGTATGGCAATATCATGACTAGAACCACATCTGAACCAAAGCCACTATATTGACACTGTGTATTCGCAATCTTACTCTGAAATCTTTTGGTAGTAGAAAGAGCAAAAAGTAAAAAGCAATGATATGAAATAGAATGGAATGGAATTGTGTTTTTCTCTCGTTTTCTACATCTGCATGAGAATGGTCAGGGCATAGAATCCATTCTTTTATCGAACAGAGGCTTTAGTCAAAATTCATGAATCTGAGCAAGCTGATTGCGCGTAAAGGCTTCGGCTTGATTGGATGGAGTTTTGCAGTGTAAAACGAGGCCGTAGGATCGTAATTCAAGGCTGTTGCAAGTGTACGTTGGTAGAGAGGTAAGGGTTAGATGGAATAACACGATAGTGTAGAACAGAGTATATATATGTATATATATATATATGCATATATACGCATTCTTATAAAAAGCGAAACTAGATTCTTCTATAGTAGACATTTTAAATGGAGAATTCATAAGGTGGAAGTAAGTAAATGACAAGTCTATACTTACCTACCTCATTTTATTTAGTAATGAATTTGTTCATGAAGGGTGTACGAACGTGTAAATAAATACCGTAGGCACGGTTACTCCATAAGGAAGGTTGGTGTAGATATTTTTAGCAAAAAACTGCCAAAATATTATTAGGTACTTGGTTGGGCTGATGCCGGTTCTGGTGTCGGTGCTGGTATTATGGCTGATCTGCAGGCGCGCAAAATAATTTCCATGAGCATACATATTGCATGAATATATATAATGGACCTGTTAGTCTAGATGAATTTTGGGCTTGGGCTAGAATTAATTGTAGCTCTTCGTTAATGTTTAGTTTTATTTATTCAGACTAATTGAAATGAACATAGTAGGTAATTCTATTCCGTGACCATTCTGCGTAGTAGAATGCCGAAGCAGAGAGAGAAGGAGAGGTAAAAGCACAAGCATGCAGAAGAAACATGAGCTGAATTCTCAGGAGTATCTGCTGACACGCAAAACGATCTTTAAATATAAATTTTTTGCATGAAGTAACTTAGGTAACCTTTTGAAGCATCTGTAATGGATGGTTGGATATATTCTTGGTCCGTCAGCTTGCAAGCAGTTCAGTTGAGCTCAGCTCGTACTGTGTTGGCATTACGAAGCCTACTCGTAATATTGAATCAGCTTGTCAGATCGCACGTGCACTAAGGTATTCAGCTTGTCTGAAAGTGAATTGCATAAATGTGTGCATATATCAGTATTCACGGACTGACTATATCATAGTTTAAGGGTTATATAATAATTATATCAGATTGCTTATAGGCGTAGGCTATTTTACGAATTAGAATTCAGAATAATAGGTGGACACATACATACATACATACATACTACCTGGGTAAGAAGATACAGCACGGACTTCGGTTCACACATGAGTTGCTCACAAGACCTAAGAGTAGTGACAGCTTTTACACGCAGTGAGGTAGCGTATAAATGTGTGTCTAAAGTTTCGACTGTTTGCACTTTGCACATGACTGAAATTAAAATGATTTTCTTGTTAGTGAAATTATGAGTTAGTTCGAAATGTCAAACCTCATGACTCAGTGGCTGAAAGACGATTAGCTTTCGTTAAGGTTTGATAGTTGTGTTTTTGACGTCCTGACAGGAAATGTGCATGACTTGATTCAATAAGTTAATCGAGTGCCGAATGCTGGTGGTAAATACAAATTATCCACATCTTCCAAAGTGCATATTCCTATGTCCTTCGAGAAAAGTGAATAAAATCTGGCAATTAAAGCAAACAAATCCAAGTTTTAGGAGGTAAGGAATTAGGAAGTTGGTTGTCAAACTACCACTATTATGTGTAGTAATGCAGAATGCATAGGTACTCATAAATTTTAGATCTTAGGCCGCGAACTTACGAAGTTACGGAAACACTCGCCGTGATAATCGTAATTGTACGCTAATACTAATCTGTGAGTTAAGATGTAACCTTAATATTGACTGAACTTTCTTTGTCGTCGTTTATGCAATGTTTCACATGTTAGCACAGTTGTGTAAGAACAAGTTGAGTGTTGTAGTTGCAAGCTGTTGGCTGTGCGTTCAACGTTCATGTTCACGTTCATTATGCTTACTTTTTGGTCGCGACAAGGAGAACGTATGTACTTGACTTGAACGCAGTCACCCTTGCACAAATTTTCGTTTCAGTGATGAATATTTCATGCTGATGGCACAAGTCCATCGCCATGGTAAAGAAGCCCGGATTGAAGTTGTTCCCACTGTTCATATGCATATACATATACATGAGGAGCCTTGCACCTATATACACATTGTATACCGAGTGAAGTGAAGTGCAGTGCAGTGAGAATGTGGAAAGGAAATGGTGTATAATCTTCCTTGTAGATAGTAGGCGATGTGTAGGCAGTAATGTTCAAGAAGGGCAGAAGATGCCAAGTCGAAATTGCTGCAAAGTAATGTGACTGCAAGAATGAGCGAATTGCAGAGAATAAGAATTTACTATCCTTTTCCCAGTGAAAAAAATTGTATAGACGGCAATTGTCGTGGTGCAGCTCGTGCTTGTACAGTACTTTCCTTCGTATTGGTTCCTTTTCATTGGGGCTTTAGACAGATTTATGTTTTTGGCAATGTTGGGCTTGAAAAAGTAATAAAATACTAGCCACATTTTTACCTGTGCTAGCTGTGTAGCAGTTCAATTCAATGTCCTTTGTCAATGGCGAAATGGTTGTTCATTCCATACCTAAATAGAAGACCGTCAAATGTAGATATCCTTACCTTATTTGACCATACTTTGATCAGAAACACGGAGATAGAACGGAATTATTGAATACGCTTGTATGTACATAATTATATCGCTACAGGTAGAAGCTTATTGTTTTGTCAGGGGAACAGATGAGTGTGCATTATTATAAAATGTAAATTGGAAAAGCAGTGGTTGTGTGTTGTCGGTTTTCGTCGTCGTTGGTGTCGCAAGTATGTGTGTAATGAAATGACTGGTGAAGGAACATGATTTTTTAGAGGAACATAAGGAAGTACACATCTGCGACGGTGGATTCTGTAGTATGGTGATGGTGTGTGTGTGTGCTGCTCGTGCACCGTGCACCATTCATGAGGATGATACTATTGCTCTCATAATGTATAATGTTCTGTCCCACCATGTGTGTCAGCACATAAGTATATTTATATGTTCTGCCATGAGCTGCATGGGAGGAGAGTTTGACTGGAGGGAAAAAAGAAGACTTTTCTTCATGATTGCCCCACAAATCCCTTCAATAAATGACAAATCGAATAGGGGAATGACTGAATGCATGTACACAAACTTTGTTGAAGACGATAGATCCGATACCCAGGATGGGATTTGGATTCTATGAATCCTCACACTCAAGCGCTCAACGTATATATAAGTAGACTTTTACACCCATAGTCGTGAGTAACTATCCTGGTCCTGGGCGTCCTGGCAGGGCAACTCTGAAGAAAGGAGACGAGGAGAGAACATTATTGAACAAGTGGGGAAATGAAAATGAATAAATCCCCTCGTCTTCAACAGTCGAGGAAATAAATTGTGAATTTTCTATTCCGAGAAGCTAGACTTGCTTTGACGAGAGATTGGGATTTTTTTTCACCCTTACTCTTCCTATTTCCGTCTGTGTAGCATTGCAATGCGTAGCGTTGCGATGCGATGCGATGCGATGCGATACGATACTATACATTGCACGTACAGTTGAGCGAACGACTGGGATGTTTCTGCTAACATTGTCTGTCAGGATGTACAAGAGAGTTGAAAGTTGTCGAAAAGAAATAATGATGTGCTGAATCCATGGCATGGTATTGTTCCATTCCTGTACCTACGAGTGGAGAACAGAGTACAGTTTGAAGAGGCTGATATGGACAGATACTTTACAATATATGTTGCTTAATAGCTCGAGGAGCTGCAGAAATTTTTACTTAATTCTGCTCTTTACATTTCATACTTACAGCTCTGCCGGTTATTAGATAACTAAACATGAGCTTACTCATCCGTTTCAACAATTTAAATACTTTGTTGGAATTTTATATTTTCCTCCAGTTTGGGTAGGACAGTTGGATGAATATTTGATGTAGCAAGGAAATATCTTGTTAGGAATCTATCCAGTTATGTACATACATATGATACATTGCATTGTATTGTATTTCGCGAAAGGGAAAGTGCATGTTGAAACGATCTTGGCACCGAAAAGATCGTCTCTCCTACTCTTTCTCCTCTCTTCTTCTACCCGAAGGGTGAGATGAGTCATCGTACCTATACTTCTTTTTTAAAATACAAATTCGAACCCATATCCACACCACATTCATCCAAGTATGAGTATTCGACGGTCTCAAATATATGCATCTATTGGGGCTCGTATATTCACAGCGAATTTTTCTTTCTTATAATCTTGCTGTGCAGTAACGCGGAACAGTACATAGTTGTAATTATATGCTAGGCAAATTTTTCGTGCAAGTCGCTTAGTAGTGGTATTGAACCTGGTTCATGGCGTGTGTCATGCTAGGAGGGAAGTTTGGTAATATGTATATACTTTTGTATTGTATGCATGTAGAAAGTAGGATCCGTTACGATTTCTCTACCCTCTTTGTCTTCAATCACGCTGTTGTGTTATTTTCGGCATTGGTTGTTCATGTTTGAAATGGGGATTGGAACTGGAGCTTGAGGCCAAAATGAGCTTTAGTTTACACTTTCCTCCATGTATATTTTTGCAGTTTAATCATATAATATATTATGTGATTTAAATTTTGAAACAGCTTTTCACATCACAGTATACCACGTCATGTGTGTCATTAATGTCGTTTAGTGCTGAGAAGAAAATCCATCTAAAGGCGCCATCGTGTTTGTAGGTTCCATTTCGTCCGTGCTATGCACAGTATCGTATGAGATGTACTATTCCCAAACGTAGAAAACCCCTTCGCACAAAAACCAAAAGATCCTGTGCAACGTGTCACCGTCACGTATGCATATGATGATGATGATTACCATATATAAGTTGCACAGGTTTCTCACTGGGTTTGTCTTCTAGACTTGCATTTAAGAGACGTTGTGTATACATAGTGGCACTATGGATTGAATGAATGAATGGAAGGAACAATTTTGAGATGAAGGGAATTCAAAGGGAAAAACGATGGTGAAAGATTTTGAGCTTTAAAGAGAAGAAAGAATTGTTTCCCCTCTTGTGCTTTTGATTTAGGCAGTCGAGGTGTCTGTCGAAAGGGAAAGGAATACAATTAAATAGGAGAGGATGGTCTGATATGGTAGTGTAAAATACTGTAGGCTATGGATGATAAGGGAAGGGACAGTTTATGCTGTGCAAATGGAAGTTCCTACTGTTTTCCGTGTGCGAGTGTTGTAAATATGTATATATATTTGTGTTTTGGAGTGTCGGCCGGTAAAAGCTGTATTTGTATTGTAAGCGAGTAAAAAGGAAATGATCATATAATTTTTTCATGAATATAAGATTACTTTTGTCGACTGGGCTGAACTAGGAAAATGCATTATGGAAATGAGGAATCGACCCGAAATTTTAACTGTAATTAACAATCCGATTAATTAAAGTGTTGTTAGCTTTCATGGGATCATTATCATTATCTAGTTAGTTCCCACACGTTCGCTCGCTCATCTCTTACATTGTTTTCGGAGGTTTAGCTTTTACTACTATACGATGCGGATAAAGCTTAGTATTAGAACCAGGAGCAGGCGGTAAAGTCAAGGAAGTGCAGGATGAACATGGGAGGAGGAGAGGAGAAATTGGCCATCTCCGTCTTAGATACCTAGTTATATAATGTGTATACAATGTGTTATAGCACTATTATATACGCATATAGGTACGAAGAATCCATCGAGGCAATTTGGTTCGACAGAAAGTGAAGGCTCCATTTAGCTCGGCAGACTTTTACTGCAGATGTTGCACGTAATCTAGACGTTATTGTGTTTCTGCATGTATTTCAAGCCGTTCAAGTTGGATTTACAAACAAGCTGAAGCACACAAACAAAACCTTTGTGCAGCTCGATAGCATTTTATCTATTATTTTAAAATCTAGCTTTGAGTTTCATCTCGCCTATTTTTGTGTAAATTGAAGTTTGGGGTGATCCACAGAGAGACGAAGTGAACTAAGCATAAGGCAGGGAGGACAGAGACTCTGCGTAGAACCTGGAGAGAGAGAGAGAGAGAGAGAGAAATATAAAGAAAGGAGGTAGGGAAAGTGAAGGGATGAACACATTCTGTAATACCGTAAATAGAGGAATATCACAATAGCAAACTCACATGCATACCATATTCCTTCCATGTTTGATATAATCCTAGCGTTGAGCTTCCTAACGGTAACGGCGATGGCAATGGTGACTCACATGCACATACAAAGCCTTAAGTTGAACTGGAATTGGAAGTGGAGTTCCGTTTTAACTTTCAAGTTCTTGTGTTCCATGTCCCTAATTATTCGGCGAGTAATTAAAACGAGAATGGCTCTAAATGGAATTACTTTAAAACAGAAGGACTTTGGATGCAAGTTATGCCATTTATGTAGGTATGTACTTGTGTGCAGTAGAATAAGCCTTGGATGGGGATGTGGATATGGATGTGACTTGGTTGGGTGGTTGGTATTTCAAGTTTCCGAGTTTGAGAACTTGAATGATGTAGCACACTAATAGAAGATGCTCCCATACCGTTCTTTATGTCAATATCGTATACATATATTTAATTTGAGGGTAACGGAAGTCGAACATCTCTGTGGAACAATGAGTGACTCTTCTCCCTTTCTCTTCATCTTTCTCCATAGCTTTGCTTTTCGAAGCGGGTTTCTCCACGGAGGACGATGTACAACTAAGTTAAGAAACTCGTGTAATAGAACAATCCAACTCGAACCCCTACTCGTTTTCTCCGTTCTAGCATCAGTGCATCCCCGCGTCTCAATACTATGCGAGCAATTTGTTTATGAGAAATACTTACTTACGTCTTCCGCTTTCCAAAGAATTACCAATGGATATCAGTGACTGATGTAGAGAGTAAGGCAGAAGACAGGAAACAAAAACCGAGCTATTGAAATCACGATCAGCATCAAGTAATGAATTGTCGAGTTTGGCATAAAGTTGTATCTTTATTGGGATGGTAAATCTAACCAGAACGAAAAAATGGAGAAATCTTTACACAAAAAAACAAGTTTGGTAGATTGGTAGCGCGAGTGGCGAGATACATTAGCAATATTTTAAGGCTTTATCTGCAAAGCTGTTTTAGACTTCCAGGAAAATATTCTTTATGATAGAAATTGAAAACTAAGGACCTAAGGACACCGTCAGATAGGATTTAATTACCTATCTACGTCATCACACGATTCTTGTAGTCGTAGTGTTTTGCAGTCTAGATAGCTTAGTAGATTTATGTAAATGTTTTATCAGGTGGTGTTGGTGTATTTAAGCATACATTTCTTCCGTTTATATTGCGTCGCAGAATTATGGTGGGAAATTGTAGGTAGGGAGCTAGGTACTTTCCGAAGGGTTGTGGGGTGTACATTAAATCTCAGGCAGAAATCGGACGGCGAACTACGTTGGCTCTATCTGTTGCAGAGCATATGGTGTTTAGACTTTATCTTTTGACTCCATCACAATACTTCACCGAGTAAGAAGAGTTAGGAGTCCTATTAGGAATTCATTAGCATCGACTTTACTTGAAATTGATTTCGAATTCAGCCTATTCGCCCATCAATCTTTTTTGCGTGTATGTGCTTTCTTTCTTTCATTCCAATTTTCTACTCCTCCTTTCTAGACCTACTCAGTGTGTTCTCTGCCTGGTCTACTCAATTCTTTCTTCACGTTGTACTAAGCCGTAAGCAAAATCTTTACTCTGGGGTCTTTGTAGAGCATTTTGGTTTTTTTTCGTTGGGCTGAGCGTATATATATATAAGTATTAGATCCAGGAGTGGAAGCAGAGCTTGTACAAGAACCAGCTTGATTTTTTTTTCGTCGAAGGACTCAACTCTTTTATGGACTCTTCCTTGATTTGTGTTTTTGCTTCTCTGACTAATCATTACTTCGTGGCTCTTGGCAGTTTCTATTTCTTTTAGCTTGACTAGCTCGTGGATAATATGTACAGTGAATGTACGTCTTTTATCTGTTGCTTTCCCACTAACTCTTCGGTAAAGTCAGCAGATTTTACCGCGATATCTCGTATGGGGACAAACTGTGAGCCGAGTAGTCTTCGGTCTTGCAAGAAACGAAAAGTCGTCATTTCTGTCTTTACTGTTATCTAAATTACTCTTTTTATTCCCCATGTCAACATGACTTGGACGGAATTGTCTCGACGTTTAGATTATCTTGATTTTAGCCTTACGAAGAATGCGAGGGATAATTGATTTCGACGTCTGTTGCTCTGCTAGTATATATATAGTGTGCTGTGGTTGTGGTGGTGGTACTGACTAGGTACCAGTGTGATCTATAGTCCCCAATATTCCGAGATTTAGTGCAAAACGCATTATTGAGTGTTCGATTTTGTTATTCGTTCGTGTTTGGGGAAGCCAGAAGGCCTAAATTGTGAAAATGCAATAATCTTGGTAGGTTGACACTTATAAGGTAGTACTCATAATATTTGTCATTGGTTAAGTAAGGCGTCCTTCACATTCACAGTTCCGTTCTTATTCCCCAGTTCTACTTATTACTCGGTGGGATAATTTATCCTTGTTTTTATATTGCAAACTATAGTAATGCATTTTAGGTGTCAAGACCTAGAAATCATTAATAGGATGTAATAATTTAAAGAAGTGCAATTGAGACAGTAGCTACTCTACTTCCCCCTCCTGTGTGATACCTTGTATAATTGATCTTGTTAAGGAAAGGAAGGAATGAGGGAAGGGTATTAGATTGGAAATGATTTATAGGATGATTGAATATGGAATGGCATATTTACGAGGAGATAAAGGAAGCAAGAGAACGTAAGAGCAGACGTACGAGGGCATCCACCAAAGAATTTATTGTCCATTCGACACGTGCTCTTCGAAAATCCTACGACTGCGAGTCCGTCGACTGACGACTCCAGTACTCAATACTTCTTGGTGTTCTGTGTCTTGTTCTTATGCGTTCAGCAATCCCAATTTTAGTATTGTAAAAGCAGTATTGTCGAAAGAGAACAGCGAAAGTAGCCATACAAACTATTCGAGTCACTGTCCAGTTTTCCGGGTCCTTGCCAAGGAGCATGTATACACGGAGAAATGGGGAGGAAAAAATACTCGTCATAAAATCCGCGAAAGAAACTCTCCCTATTAGGGTAATAACGATAAATTTTGTTTTGTTACAATATCGAAAAGAAAGGGATGGGATACCCGGGAAATACATGACCGAACAGGGAAGAGAAGCAACATAAAAATTGTTCGGTGGAGACAACTGCTCGCCTTGTTTTCTCATTTGTGTCGAGTCGACGAGTGTAGGACGATGTCGACGACGAGGATGACTTAAGTGTAAAACTCGAGATTGTGTATGCTGTTGGCTGTTGGATGGAACGTAGAGTTCCTTCTTTCAAGTACAGCTTAAACATGCGTTGTGCGTATATTTTCCAATCAAGGGGACTCCGATTCAGATTCCGAAAGCTCCTACTAACGATTGTTATCTGCAACAGTGCATATGGTTCATTTCGGACCGTAAAATCCTCAAATCTACCATCTACTCGTTCTTGGCTGGGCTGAAAAATGGGAAAAGAGTAATAGTCGTTTTCGTTCGCGTTCTCGTTTGGGTATCGACGGAGTGAATTTGCGTTGAATGTTCAGTCTCTTAGAGATCTCCCGCTCATAGGAATAGATATACCTAATACCACTGGCTACGTCTATGCGGAGTTGTTTTATTTAAAATGCGATTTCTACGGGTTTGCTCCTTCAGATTGAAAAGAATGGAATTCATCCGCAGAGAATGCAGAGATGAACTTGTAAGATGGAGATGCATACCTACATACAAATGTTTCATGGATATGAATATGGAATGTTTAGTAGACTGGGCGAAGTTGTAGTAGTGCTGCCACAAAAAAAACACGTGGGGAGGTACTACTCACTAAGTACCTACTAAGGTAGGCAAATATGGACATGACTTGTGTTCTTAGGGAACTTCTAGTATTTTGTGATGGAGGAAAAGAGACATGATATTGAAATTAAAGAAATTTATGAGTATCATCGTTTTTTTCATAATCGGCTCAACTATGCAGAGCACATGAGAACATTTGATTCATTCATGAGACGGGCTTCTCGCTTCTTTTACCCTGTGCATCTGTTTAAAATTATGAAGGGGGAATGGAAGGATTTTGAATATTTTATACTATGCAAACTACACTTAGTCGTAATCGTTACTTGGTCGAGTCGGGTCTGTTTGGAAAGGAAACGAAAACTGAGAGAGAAAGTGAAAGGCGGGAGGATATACTTGCTCTGGTTCTTCTTCTTCGGCTTGAATTTGGGTTTCTTTAACTCGGCGCTCTCATCTTAACGTTTTACTACGCATCTATAGATAGATGGATATGGGTTGTAGTGATACACATTTTTACGTGGCGTACATATTGCCACAAAAGTACGCGTAAGCGTACCACTTTCTTTCCTTCGTGCAATTCCTACATTTGATTCGTTGGGGTTGAGTCAGTGCCTGTGCCCGTGTAGCTCGTCTCGACAGACTTGATTTCTTCTTTTCCTCGGCATTTCTACTGCTACTGTGTGACTCTGGTCTCGTATCGTCTCAACTCAACTCAACTTCTACTGCTGCTACTTCTGTTTCTCCGCCTGCTTCTGCCACTGACGAAGAAGTGAGCGGGTGCATTGAGGCTTGAAGATTCATGTGTGTAGTCGACTGAATGAATGTAAGATATCGTCTTCGAATTCCATTATGAAAGTTTTGCGGGTTTCTTGTTCATGGTTGTACAACTGTTGGGATGTACGTAAGCATGTAATCATATATATTGGGTAGATACCTAGGTAGGTTTCTATGCCTGCTTTATTTTGAAGGAGGTGAAGCTTAGTTATGACACGCGACATTGGTGAATCGAGAATTGTATTTTAACTCTTGGTTACAACTAAAAGTGAACTAAGGAAGAGGAAGGAACTCGTTTGAACATCCAGCAAACTTGGTTGAATTGGATCGGCTAGGCATAGCATAACATGGAATGGCATGGTTTGAACTTCTTCGAATTGGATTGTATTTTCATCTTCAAAGTAGGTAGATCAAGTTCCATACCAGACATTAACGTAGGCATTATAAAGGCCGATGGGTAATAAAGGCATCAACAACTCACTACTTTCATTTGCATAGCCTGAAACCCCTATGTCTGTAGTGTCCGGAGACCCCTCCCTGGCAACTTTTTTTTAACATTACAGGGGTAACACCCCCCTCAAAATTTTGAAAAATTTAACATTGGAAGGATAGGCGGAGACCCCCCCTAGAACCAAGAAGGGTTTCAGGGTATGTTCATTTGGTATTCGAATTCTGTTCCTAAAGTCACAGTAGTTGGTTGATGGTGATATCAGCTTGGTCGAGAAGAAGACCTAGCTATGTACCTTACCTTCTACTTTTAGGTGTCTCTGTCTCAGTTGGGGAAGAATGGATGTGGAATTGGAAGTGGAACCTTATGAGTTCCAGTTGCAGTTCCACTTTGAGTTGTATAGAAACCAGCCAGAATTCAACAAGACTTTCTGCCCTTTCTTCAGCTTGATCTTGGTCTCGTATTCTCTCGTAAGATTTCTGGACTTAGTAAACTCTGTCTATCCAAGTCTTTGTCAAGGAAGGAATCTCCAGGAAGTCCTGAGAACGTAATCAAAGAGAGAGCGAGAGAGAGAAAGAGGCAGAGACAGAAACCATAGACGGAAAGAGAGAGAGAGGGAAAGTATCACAGTTTGGCTCAGTCACTGTGTAAACATGGCCATCACACTCGAGCTTTTATTGCTACAGTTTTTTGCTTTTCACTCAAAAGGGTGGAGTTTAACATTTCCCGACTACGCGCTGATGATTATGTATTTAGATATCGCAAGATAGTTTAGCGTAAATCCGTGGTAAAATTATTATACTCTTATTATATATGCACCACTCATACTTTATTTTTGTACTTCTTGCAGGTTAAGTTAGAATTCAACGTCTTCTCTCCACTCAAATTTAGCCACATCCACAGAATTGAATTTAAAGTAGAGAATGAAGAGAAAGAGAGAGTTGGATTCACTAGAATAGTACGATCTTCTGGCTCAACGAATACTTTACACATCTTACCAATCTTTCTACCTATCCACTTCGACGACTGGGATACATAGACAGATTTTTTGCTTTTACTTTATAGCTCAGATCAGACTGAAGCCATGACTAACGTCCACTAGATATGCTACGATGTATGGTTACATATAGTGTGAGGGCACTTTTCCGTTGCGCAAAATCAACCTCCTATATTTTATATTTTTGTCCTATTTGGATCTTAAGGCGAAGCGTGTGCTTCTGGTTTTCTTAAGTTCTCGTGCTCTTACTTTTCGCTGTGTGTATACTTGTGTGGGTACATATGGGCTCGGTGAAACCACGTATAAAAATCAAAGACGTTGGCGGAAGGTGGTAGGTGTGTATATATGCATTTTCGCTGACGGTGTTTCCAGACCTCAAGAAAATACCATGTGGGTATACACATACAGGTTTATGCTGTATATTTTATACTGCCATCTTTATCTTTATATGCTGATATACCGATGCTAAGTCTTAGCGGATTTTGCGCGAAGCTACAGACTGATAGCTCTGCTGGGCTTTCTTTGCTCTTTCTCTCTCTCTCTCTCTCGCTCTCATTCTCTCTTTCTCACTGGCTCCCAGTCAGAGTTCTTAGAACTGAGAGACGCATATAGAGTTGGAAACTTATAGTTTGGATTCTGTATGTAGCTTAGAAAGTCACGTGAACTGTTGTTTCAGACCCGTTGCCTATGGGTTGCCTGCTGCCTTTGGGAGCTTCAAATCTTTTTCGATGCTGGAACAGGAGTAAAAGCTTTCTTCATTCTTGTCGTTACCCTACACCGCATGTAGGCACACGGAGTACGGCAGCAAATACTTCTTGGATGCTGAGCTGTAAAGCTCATAGCTGTTCGGGTTTTTCCTCGTCTGTTCGTCTGTCTCTCTGCGTGTGTAATCATTACTCCCACGTATCTTGACGGATCAATTTGAAACAATTTTGTAAATGAGATTCTTCTTTCGGGCTAGTTTTTCAAAATGTTGCAGTATTACGTATGTGTATAATAATTACTTATGAATTTTGGTATGTAATTGCATACTGAAACGAACTATAAATATTGATTATTATGTACATGTTATTCCAAAATAAAACATACATACTGTTTTAGGGTTACTAGCATTATTAGTCAATACTGTAGGCTTTATACAGGAAGAGAGACTGCCGTTCGATGTTGTAAAGATGTATAAAGTCGAGTACGTGTTAGCATTTGAGAGGCGAAGTTGTAGGGATAATGCTATTTTCCATTTCATATGCTTTGCATTATTACGTTGAGCTTAAGGACGGATGGGAGTTGGAAGGCGATCGGTGATGCTTGATTAATTTTTGTCTATAGTTGTTCAACTATTATTTGTTTCCTAGTTGGCAGCTAACTTTCCAACTCTCCGCCCGTAAAGCTGTTTAAATTCCCTTTGTAGTCGCAATTCCCTTCAAATTTGTTCGCTAGCCCGGTCTTTCGTGATGAGAAACGTTGTGGAACAAAGTAATGTTTCTGTTTGAAGGATTCTCGTTCAGGTTAAGTGTTTCATTCATGTCTAATCGTCGAATAGTATATGCATTTTTAAAGGGGGTTGTTTGTAAACTTTGGTGATGTTCAAATATTGTAAAGATAGGCGGCATTGGTCGACGAGATGTCTACATTCTATGGCTTCAGACCAGAGAGAGAGAGAGAGAGACGAAGAGTAAGAGAGTCTAACTTTAGAATATATGGTGTTAGTGTTGGTTTTATGTGGTTGAAGTATGGACATCTGTTCCATAGCTCCAACTCACTGATATTGTATGATTCGCTTTGATCAGTTGAACTAAGCTAAACTACCATAGAAAATAATGATGATGCATCTTTTGTACACTTTTACTATTATTTGTCTCTGTGCTTTGTCGACTAAGCTTAAGCTTTTGTAAGTAGTCTTTCTGTGTTGGTTGAAGAGCATATTATTACCGAACCGAGTTGGAGGACCAAGGAAGAGTCATGCGTATTGTCATTTGACTTTACGGTTTTAACAGCATTGTGCGGACTAGACTTGAATAGCACCAGAACCAAGACCAAGGCCAGGACACATGCCGGCAATTTACTGTGAACTTTTGAAGTCAGGCTAATAGTTCCACGACACAAATGATTACGTTTGTTATTGTTGGATTTGGCTTTGTATGCGATAATTGTGGTCGCTCTACTGCCGTTCTTCGTTTATATCATGGCCGTCATGTAGTCGTTAGCTTTTGTGTGCTCCCTAGTTATTCCTTCTGAGTGTATTCCTAGTCGAAGTCGTAGACATGGACGAAGTACAGTTGTTTAAAACTGACCTGCTGTGGTGTTAAAAGTTACAACGTAATTTTTATTTTACTGCTGCTAAATGTAATATCTGTATCTGAAATATGTAGGTTTGTATACTCGTAGGTGATCATACATACACATTTCAGAAGAATAAGCTTATATACAGTCCAAGATTCAGGTTGTACTGTTATTGAGGAAGACAGTGAATGGGTTGGTATGTGTACCTACTACATGTCTACGTGGCATATGTAGAGCAACTTGCAACTAACATTAAGTAAGGTTCATTCATTCCTAATTTCTTGCAACTTGGGGTGATTATCTTGAAAGATCGAGTGCTAGTCTTAAAAAGGAATCAGTCACAAGTCAGGATTTTCTAATCCTGTTCAGATTGATAATACCGGATTTTTAGTAGCAGCTAATCCTTCCCCTGGAGGGAAACATGTAGACACTGAGGACAGGTTGTTGATCCACTTTATGCGATTATAGCCCTGAACAGAAATGATGAAGGCTTTAGACGGGTGGAGATTCGCTTTTGTTGGGTTGTGTTCAAGGTCAGAGTAATGTTGTTTCATGGTGTAATCTAGTGCTCTAATCATAGATGACTTTATTAGAGTGAGATAAAAAAATGCAAGTAGCAGCTGTCTAGTTAAAGTGCTTATCTTATGACCCCAGGATTATAGTGTAGTTAGAAGAAAGGAAGTAGAAGTTTTGTTCATAAACATGTGAGTAGGTACCTATTTATTGTATAAGATAAGGAGAAGTGCGAGACGGTGCTAAAATGAGATGTGCATGCAAGTACAACGAGTTCATGTAAATCCTTGTTACTAGGAACATCTACTATTGTAGATTGCAGTTTACTGCGTTGAAGCTTGCAGTTGCTGTTGTTGTTAGTGCGAGAAAATACATGCATTGTAGGTTGGATGCATTTTTTGCTAACGTTGATGACAACTGTAGTTGGACTCAAAATTATGTATTTAAGTTGACAATGAATTATGAAAAGTTGAAAAATGTTTTGCCTACTTAATGTAAACCTTTTGATTGTACTTTTGCAGTGTCTGTAACAATGCGGGAAACCAAGAAAGGACTGTCGAGAGTTCAAAAGCTGAAGAAGCGGCTATCCAGAAGCTTTGGACGTTTGGGTAAGTTATAAACGAGCTAGGACTTAAGCAAGAATATGCAGTATGACGTCGTTGAAGTATGAAAAAGAGCAATACGCAATTAGCCCCTTCACGCAGAATGCTAATGTTATTACTTTCTGGTAAGCATTCATTATGATCAGCACGGGGCCTAATGCGTATATATATATATAATATGTCAATTTTTCATCCTTCAACGACGATGAATCCTTTTATCCTTTTTTCACTTTAAATTAAATCATTTTACGAGTACTTGAGGTGACTCTGTCTGTCGTCAGGCACAACTGAGTCGAAATAAATCGGAATTGAGCATTGAGGTCTAGCGGACATGCATTTGGTAAATGTCTTTATTTTTAATTATCAACCCTGCAGATATTTCGTATGTAGTTCGGGCTCATTGATAAACCAACTGACAACTGATGTCAATAAATTGCTTTTTTAGAGCTATCCGAATCATGAGCTGCCCATTATGGAAAAATTACTGAAAAGAGCTAGTTGGGTTTTACATAAAAATTATGATAAAAAACGATTCTTTAAATAATGTGTTAAGAATGCCCTTTTCGACATTTATGTGAATGACCCAACTGAGTGTGCTTAATGTTTTATCATAGTTTTTATTAGAATGATTATTTATGATAAAAGTTGGACCATCAGTTTACGAAAATTTCTTTTAACGAATTTTCAGTTATTTTTCCACTTTGCAACCTACTTGTAAAAAGACCTTGGCAGTGTTGCATCCGTTGTACACGCACTAGGACATGAACTTTTCGAGTCATTTATAGCGTCTTAGAAATAATCAAATTAATTATGTTTGCGTTGAAGTCGTAAAAAATGCGGAAGAAATTTTTCTCTCATTGCATTACATGATGGCAGTGAACATTTTTTTATTAAAAGTAAGGGTTTCATAGTAGCAGCTTGTTACAACCTATTAAAAAGTTATTAGTTTTTGGGTCTTGAAGTTGGAGTAGCAGTCGCAGTGAAAGTTGTCAGTGTCAGTGTCATGCTTTGCTTTTTGCAAAGAGTGAGGTGCAAACTTTTCCACCTTCAAAGAAGATATAATTTCTTATATGTAGGGATGTGTATGTTGCTCGAGAAGAATGATTTTTACGGTTGGGAATTGTTCGACTGTTGACTGTAGTAATAGTAGTAGTAGTAGTTGTAGTAGTAGTAATTGAAAGAAGTATTTAGGTAGGTTGACATAGAGTTATATTTTGTTTGCGTAAATGCCCTGCCAAAAATGTCGTGATTTTAATTGACTGCGTGGTTTGCTAGTTTGGTTTGCCTTGTGCATGCCACCCGTGCCTGAAACTTTCTCATTGAATTATATACTCCGTCATGTCCAGAAAATGCGTTTGGCCCACATATGAAAGTGAAACGGCTGGAAATGAAATTCCTTGCTGTCCCACTTAACGGCGTTGTAGCTAGCTGAGATTCCTTATGTCAGAATATAATGCATGAAAGACAAAAATGATATAACTGTGCATATATGAAGTGAAGTGGAAAGTAATGGGATCTAAGTGGAACTATGAAGGAAAAGATTACTTTTTTTACTGCGTGCACTTCGGGTGACGAGAAAAGTCTGGATATTTTCCAATTGCAGATTTTACCAGAATGAATATCAATGCTGAAGATGAAAATTTTATTGAGAATTTATCGTTGCAAAGAATGTAATATGAATCGGTACTTTTCTAGGTGTCTTTATATGGAGCATAAGGATAAGATCTATAGCCATAAAGTTTTGGTTGACATTTTTTCCATTTCTTTTAAATATAGGCGTTTTTGGCTATAAACATTTTCATTTGTAATAAAAAATATGCGACTGCATTATGTTTTGATTGCATATATGACAGAAAACAAAAGGCCGACTGGCTGGCGATGAACCATGTGAAGGAAGTAAATTGAGGATGTGTGGAGGTGGAAAGCATTTCATTTCTTTTTATTGTTGATTTGCCAACGTTGAATTTATTTATTTTTTGTCTGAGGACTGTAACTGGAATTTGTGAATTGAACCGGTGAACAGATCATAAAATTGAGTATTTTGCTTGAGTAAACATTCCATTTTGGGTCCGTCTGTCGAATCGAATGCCTTCAAGTGTTTATATGTAGAGGCTAGAAAATTTCGGAAATATAAAATATCCTACGTTTTCTTGACCTTGGTATTCATCGATCATGGAGGCACAAGCATGAGCACCTTGTAGCTGTGCCATTTTTGACTAGAACTCTTTGCAAGTCTGTATATCTTGATATCTGTGTATGTACGTAATCATTTTTATGTATAAAATATCTCAACCGGGTATCCTCACAAAATACGTCTAGTCACGTATGGTGTTTGGTACTTCGAGTCGGAAAGCACGGAGATGTCAGACGTAGACGTAGGCGTATACCAACAACCACCATCAGCACAGGATCATATTTTTAGCGGTTTACAGGTTTAAGTAGGTAAGGTACTTACATATTCGACGGGCATGCCGCCTAAGAATATTCGATGACTAGGAAGACTGGGTGAACAAATGAAGCTTGATTTAGGAGAAGAGTTTTCCAAGTTCATTTAGTTTATGGTGTTATATAACCTGTACTCTTTCTCATACGGTCGGCCTAGTAGAGCACAGCATTGTGTGAAATCAATGGATTTTTGTTCTTTTATTGCGACCTTAGGAAACAATATGAAATGAGTTTGACAGGATGGAATCCGGTGGGTTTTCCATTCGATAGTCTTGAGTGTTTGGAAACTATTTGTACTGTTAGTGCACGGTTCGCCAGTTACATAGATAAAACTAATATTGGGGTCTGCAGGTATTCAAATTCCAAGGATTTGAATTTTTATTATTGATTTCACTGTTGACCTGAATAACCCTATGCTTGCAATGCTAACACCAAGTCATGCCACTCTATGCCAGGCCATGCCATGCCAGTGCCACCTCCAACATTGAATTCATAGGTTTTTGTTTTACGACCGATTTCTTACTTTTATCTGTGGATAGCGAAGGGAAAGAAGTAGGATATTATATTGGATCAGCAGGAGTCACAGGAGGTGAAGGGAATCGAAATAAGAGTCCTTTCTACCAAGTAACTACAAACCCTCTTTCTCGCTCGCTCTCTCTCGCTCTCTTCTCTGTCTCTGGCTCTATCTCACTTTCTCTCGTTCTTTTTCACTGTGTGTTCCTTCTTATTGCTTACACCTCGATCATTCCTTTCCTGCCAAGATTGAAATTACATTTGAGAATTTCAGAATTTTATTGGACGTATATTTAGGCATGTCTATATATTATGCATGGGCCTGTGTGTCTCTGAAGGTAGGTTGGATCGCTGGTTGTATACTAAACTAAAGTTGAATAATATCCACGTTACTTTCGAGTGTCGTTATGCTCTGTGGACTCGCTGCTTTGACTTTTTTACGTTCCACCTACACACCTATCTCACTTTCACGTATGGTATATACCTATATTTATTTATATCATCAACTTCAAAGTTGTATATTATATCCATTTCATAAGTTTCTTACAATACGAGTAGCTGAGGGAACGGGAGAAACTACGGCGAGGAAGTGAAGCAAATCATATTTTCCTCCGGATATAATAACGAAATATCATTATTTACAACCCGAATACAGAATTGAATAGAAAAGAGATTGCATTATAAAGTGGCTAGCTGACTTAACGTTAAGAATGCGGTGGTTTGGTTCACATTATGTCAGCTATACCAAGTGAAGTACCTGCTACTTTGATATGATACGACGGTACGCATGATAATGTGGATTACCCATGTTAAGTTTACGTCAAAAATTAGTTTAGGCATTTTCATTGTAGCTTTTTGAAATATTCACATTTTCTTGTTTGTGCAGCTTGGTTGGTAGTTGGTACGTATATGTTTCAATGGATACGGGATGTTTAGCTAAGGATATGTATTGCGACAGTCTATTCTTTCATTGTGTAGCATTGGTAGTTGTAATTTGGAAATAGTGGAAACCTAATGCATAGTAGGTGACACTGGTACGGTGAAAGATGTATTGTACTTATTTAGAAATAGGTTTGAGCAGGATACGTGACTGTTAGTTGTTATTTAAGTGGGTAAGCGGAATTGGCTGGGAAACGGTTAAACCGAGGAAGGAAGATTGTACATGCAAGTTAAGTTGACTTCTAGTGATCTATTTATGAGTGTTTCTAATGTATTTTGATTCTGGCTGAGTGACGCTATACCGGTTTTTGCATACTGTTCGATTGGTTAAGGGTAAGAGTGGGCTGTTTTTGAAAGCTCATGTCTTTCCTTATTTATGGGCAAGTTGGAAAATGAAAATGGGATTTACATTTAAATGTAGGAAGATGATGGGCTCAGTTCCCCATACGATTTTCTCTTGGTTCTTTGCCTCGCTCTCTCTCTCTCTCTTGAAGTCGAAAAGTTTTGTAAGTGAATCGTATCCTACCATAAACTACAGAAATTGAACTACGTACTCGAGAGTTTAGTCAAGTTGAGTCGACTCGAGTTGTTCCATCGAATGGATGCAAGCATCGAGGACCAAAACCAAGACCGGGACCAGATGTATTTACATTGGTCAAACGCTCTAACCAGATGAGATCTGTAGTGTAGTAAAGACTAAGACACAATTTGAAGCCATAAGGAAGCGAAGGCAAGGTTGAGCTGGTTGTGGACTGGAGGAGAGAAATATATTTGCGTGGTATAATAATATTTTCTCATGAAAGCCTCTTTTGTATTTGTTACTTACTCTTCTTTAAGTTAAGGTTTCGAGGTTTGGACTATAATTTGAGATGGTTATAAATTTATGAGTGAGCTAGTGGAAGACATGGAGTCCCGTGTTTAGTTTCCTTCACTGTACGGCATGCATCTGGTTTTAGAGACAGACACAACTATTGGATGGTTGTGTGTGTCGCTTATTCCGCTCGTATGAATAGCTCTATGTTTCTTTGACAAAAGAGTCAAAGCTTCATGTTCACTGAGCATTTCTGCTGGAAAATGTTGAGTGAGTTTGAGACTGTGGGAGTAGCCAAGTCAACTCAAGCTAAACCAAGCCATGCCAGACTCTCCCCGTCCGTTTTCTGCTTTCGGTATCTCACTCATCTCACTCTCTCTCTCTCTCTCTCTTTCGTTCGTCTTTCTTCTTTCCATATTCGACGACTGCATTTCCATGTTCACTTTTGCAATTTATTTTGCTTTGGCGTTGGCTGAGGCACTTGGTACATTCGAGGTCTGTTGAGGCACATGAAAGACTGGCGAGGAAGAAAGAATACAAGTTTTCTTACAACGTTTCGTTTGTCTTGTGGTGCATATATCAGCCGTGACTTGCACTAATAAAGCGTAAGCGAAACGAAAAAGAAATATGGAATCCGCTTTATGTGTTGGTATTTCTTGCATACATTTCCTTTCCGTTTCGACCAAAAAAAATGTCATGGGATAAGCAGTTGGGGCTGACGATGAGATACTTGTAGTGTCTTCTAAAAATGTATGTTGTATTCTTCTTGTTTCTGATGTGATCTTTTCCGCCTTCAATTTCTGAGCAGTTGATGTATGAAGCACTGACTGTTTGGGGTCTACTTGGTACTTTTGGGAAAGAGTTGGCGTGGTTTGAGATACGTTAAGTTGTATTAGTCCCTTGCTTTCCTTCCTTCCTTTTTCAAAATGTTTTTATCAAGAAATTAAAGAATGAAGAAGGAGGAAACGGAGGAAGGAAAGCATAATATATGGTACAGGGGTATGGTAGTGGTAGCGGTGCATAGTCTGTGAAGCTGAATCATTACCGTGGAAAATGTGAGCTTTGCTGTAATTTCCATAGCGAGAGACTATGGTGCCATTATCTTCTAGCTTATCTGTAGAATTATCTATTTAGGCCCATTTGAATATGCTTGTTAGAATGAAGCACATGTTCTTGCTGCACCGTCAACTTATGGAGTCATCTTGACTTATTGGGTAAATAAAATATGACAAAACACATCTAAGGGGATTTCGAGCTTGGGAAACTTCTTCTGTACCTTTGAATTTCTATGATAATTTTATGAGCGAAATGGGTTATGGTAAATGAAAATGGCATAATGGAACATGAACATGCCGTGGAATCGAATTTAAAATTAAACAGGTTATACTTGCGCTTAAAGTGTTCGCAAATATGAATAGTCTCTTGGAGAAGATGGTGTGATAGATTTAGACTGTTGGGTATATACTATATACAGATCCTGGCAGCTACTATGTTAGTCTACGATGTCAGAACGTCGTATGTACATCTTGAATGTCACTCCTTGTTCTACATTCTTATTTTTAAAGACGGCGGGAGTATGTATATATAAGTGCTTCATTAGTTGGTCTGGAGTTCCATGCATTTGCAACTTCGTCGTTTGCGAACTAGATATTTTATACAGACTGCTTAAATCAATGTTTCTGCTACTGCAATCTTTAGAGATTGTTATGTTGCCTCTGCAATGCAATAAATTACTGCTCTTAAGACGCGTAATGATTGATGGCTATGCATTAGTTTGTACCATGTAAATACTCATGTGAGTAATATATTAATGCAATGGCTAAGGGGCAGGTGCATCTCTGCATTTTTATGGGATGGCTTGAAGGTGACAAGGGAGTGTGTAGTACCTATTCCCAATTTTGATTGACCATAGACGTGAGAAGAAATAAACATTAGCTGAGAACAGAGCACATGGTGGAAGTGGAATATTCAGCGGAAGGTGGAAGGTAGCACGAGTGGATTGGACCATTCAGCTTGAAAACTTACGCAAAGGGAGTAAAGGATTTGGAAAGTTGCTTGGGACTATGTGGAATTGATAAGTCACGTCCTGGCGTAGCTACTGCCACTGCACTATCGTGGATTGACGAGGAGAAGGAAGAAAATACGGGAGGAGATCTACCTCGGTCCACGGTGCTGAGGCTACGAAGCGTAGGAAGGATGAAAGGATGTTCGTCTACATACAAGGAAGAAAGGACTTGGAGTTGACGAGTTGAGAAGAATTGATCCTCTTGAATAGAAATCCTACTATAATCCAAGGTCCAGATGCCAATTCCCAAGATGGAATCAAGCCTTCAAGTCATCCTCACTCTTTATGTAGAAAGTGGAGGTTGAAGCTGGAGTTGGAGCTGAAGCTGGAACTGGACGGTTAAATGAAAAATATATTGAGCTAGAAAGTTGAAGTTAAAGTCGAACTTGTTTTGTGTACATTATCCTGCCGTGTGTTTGGTTTTTACATTGCTTGTCTTCAAATTGCGATAGCTCTACTCCAATTTGCTCACTTATCGGACCTACTAATGTATTATACATGAATAACCCTGGTTGGAAGTTTAGTTCTGTGTTTTCATCTTTCCCGTTCGCGTTTCTGCTATGACATAGCTGCATTCAGTGCAGTTTCCTCTTTCGCCGTTCTTCGTCTGGTTTAACTCCTTGCAATAGATGTTTGGAATAACACCTACTGGGTAGGTATGCACGTAGGTAGATTATATTAGGTTACAGGCAACATTTCATCGTGTGGGTATTTCTCATGTAGCAGACATTCTTCCCACAGCATACCCTTACAATGCATTACGATCCTTTATGTAGCTCTATGTGTCTACTCTTGGAAGGGTGATTTTCACGGTTCATGAAGTTAACATCCAATGAGATTTGTGTTTGTTGGTCTTTTGGCTATAAAGGCGAAGAGAACCGCATTATCCAAGAAATATATTAGATGGAACCGTGTAAATTTGGAAATTTACAAAAAGTACGCCTGTGCATTCTTTATGCTTATGTATGCTTACATGCATACATACATACATGCTTGAGGAGGGGGAGATGATCCAATCTGACTGAATCTATGCAATCCAGTGATGGACATCTATTAGTAAATGCAGAGAAAGGGAGATAGAGAGTGGGAAGACCAATCAAACCAATGGAGTTCTAAGCATGAGTTATAACATAACAGTTATGCCCCTATGGCCACTGGCATGAGTGTGCGATGAGATGATTGTGTGGGCATCCAGATATCCGGGGAATGAGATTTGGAGGGCAAGAGGAATTCAATCCAATCCAGACCCATGAAGTCAATCTGGTACGGTTGGTGATTAATTCCGTCAGATTGTAATTTACTCTGGACATTTGTTAACTCGACTACTCATGAACTAAGAGTTTTGAGGGATAAATTCATTCTTTATATCGGAGGTGAGCTGAGCCGAATACGTCAGTGCTCGGATACTGTGGCTTCTCTTGTATTCCGTTACGTTATATTACTTTACACCGCCGTGCATTACTTTATTAGTTCCAATCGTAGAGGCTCTTTTCTTCTTTTAAATGCTACAACGATCTATGAATATATGCAGTATTCTTGTCGAGTTGGACTTTAGGTTTGGCTCTATAGCCCTTTGCGTGGGTATTTACTTGAAGAATAGGAGATACTGTAAGCAGCAAAGTCGGTCGATTATCACGGCAGACCATCCATTACGTTTCTCTTCTACGTGTTGGTTTCCGTGGCAGTGGATGGTCGGATCTGTTGGCTCTGTCACAGTAACCATCGCCATGTTTCTGCCAACAGCATCCCATTACAACCAAAAGGCTTTAATTTACTCCAACTTGGAACTTATCTTTAAAGATAGAAACCGTGTATACGCTTGGTGCGTAGCTTTATCTGAATATTTTTGGCCCTCGCTGATACTTTCAAGAGATGAGACCGAAGAGTCGTGTGTTGAGAAATGCTGATTGGATTGGATCTTTTGGAATCGGATCCGGAATTCAGATCAAAAGGATGGCTTGTGAATTGGAAGAGAATGAATAGGAAATGGTAATATGAGATCACCAGATGAGGGTGTCAACGGAGCGTCAGGATTTTTTCCAAAACCTACGTACACTCCCATGTGCACCTATTACCTATTATGTACTGGTATGGGTCCTTTTATGAGCTAAAGTTGGAAACCCAGCCGGATATACCACAAATGCCCGGACGAACCCTTGCACCCTTCTAGTAAGTCTTTTGATTTGCTATTGGGAGGCTTTGGCTTATATATATATATATATGCTAAAAGTTGGAAGTAGAAGGTAGTTCCTAAACTATGCTATACCTACTTTACTAGAGTTGGTATGCTGCAGCATGCTTCTTTGCTGGTTGGGTATTTTCCTTGAAACAATCTTTAATGTTGTGTGTGTAAAAGTTTGAATTTACACCGCACCATATGTACACTTACAATCACTTGTTCAAAAACTATAAACTCCAAGACAGGCGACGTTGCACATGGTGAGATGGAAAGCCGCCTCTCGTGTTGCTCGCCTGCATTTTCCAAAAAGAATCTCTCATGGTTTACTTTGATAAAAAGAAGTGAGGAAAGAAATGTGGTGTGCTTTTCCTATTCCGAACCCTTGGGGGTGACGATGCTGAGTGAAAATTGGCGAGCTTCCGAATTTATTAGGTTTTCCAGAGATGTGACTCACTGTGTGAGAAGTAGAGAGCGAGAGAGAGAAAAAAAGGTTTGCTCCGGACCTTAACTCTAATGCACTACACTAAAGGGCAGTAAGTTGAGCTTCATGCATGTATATAGATGGACAGATAGAGGTTTGTTAATATCAAATAATAGCCGTACCTGAGTATGTAAAGTTTACATGGTTCTCGCTCTCCGTGTATCCTCGAATTAAATGTTCCGCTCTGCCTCTGAGTCGCGTGGCATGACATGGCATGACATGGCATGTAAGTCGGCTGATTTCCACATAAAGTTCTTAGGTTGGCAAATTGTCTGCTAGATACGGTGTAGAGGAAGAGAGGGAGAGAGGACGGCTGAGAAAAAAAGAACTTGTCCATTGAATGGAGTTCGACCACAAGTGACATGAAATAGAATTCGATCGCGAATGAGAATGGTTTGTGTCTTGTATAGTCCTAAGCTGTGAGGTATTCGTTGTTCATAGGTTGGTAGGTGGGAAGGTTGGCGGAAAGATCGAAAGATGAAGGTAAAGTAATGGATTCCACTCTCCTTATGTGTCTTTGTTGATACCAGAGCCAGTTTGGGAGTAATGCATGTGGTTCGTTGGTAGAGTGAAAGAGAGTGAGGGAAAAGAGAAAAAAGTGGAGCAGATGTGACCGAATCGAAGACAGTGGGCTGCTCTGGTGATGGGAACTTACGTCTACACTTCCAGCAGGCGGATAGATCCAGATGAGAATGATGTAGATATACATACTTCTTGGAGCTCGCCAGAAGAAGAAAAAAGAGGAAAAACTTGGCTTGGAGGAACACATTGCGTTAAGGAAGCTATGGTTTGTAGTCACCGCTGTAGAGAAATGTGGAGTAAAATCAAGTTGGAATAGGTAGGTATATTCTGGGTCTAGAATAAAGGAGGGAGAGAGAAGAGTGGATAAAGAAGAGAAAGTCTGTGTCACTTGGACAACCAAGGAAGTTGAAGATTAAAACGTCAAAAATCATTAGTCTTCCTGTCGAACATCTCAACTTTCGTCGCTGTCGACTTTCATCGTCAAAGATGTCCTTTGTGCGTTTCTATGATGACATGTACATACGTCACTCGAGCCCACCAGCAAATCTACCAACCAACTTGACTGGGTTACCTTGTCCCTGTCGTTGAGAATGGTTCGAGCTGCGAGTGAAACTTGTAATATACTTAACTAAATTCTGAAATTCTGAAATTTTGTGGAAACAGCTTATGATCTTGACAGAATGACGCCTCGTACTTACTTGCATGTTGCATGAGAGTGAGTAAGTCTCACAGACATTCACATCCTCATTTTCCTCATCCTCATCCACGATTCAGTATCCAGGATCCACACACCTACATACATAATGCTACTTATATGCAATCGGAAAAGTAGGAATCTGTGAGTCATGTCGAGAAGCGTCTACTTGAAAGTATATATTTATATATATATTCCTATTATGCATGTATACGGAAACATGCCATACCGTCTTGCCACACCATACCGTCGGATGCAGATGAGCACTTCCAGATTTCCTTTCCACGTGCTTTTACCATGAACATAAATCATGTATAAGGAAAAAACTCCTGTCGTCTGCTTCTGACTTTTCTCCAGAAAACAGTGGAAATTCGTGCTGTTTATGTACCCCGTAAGTCTTTCTTCGTATTTCCTCCCCTATGACGAAATAAAAGAATGTGCTCGAAATGCATTTGTAATCGGAATCAAAATATTATTTCAACTTAGCCACTAAGTTCTCCGGTGTGATTTATCAATATTTTCATTCGCGTTTCGAAACTTGCATGGGAAAAGATTATGGGATTTGTGGAGGTATTAATTAGGTTTTTATACAGGTATATATCGTGTTGTCATTATCATAACGAATTGGTTGAAATAGAAGCAACTATTGAACGATAGACGTTGGATTGTTGTTACTGATTGACTTGGAATTTGAACAGTGCATAGTATCGAATGGTGGAAAAATTTTGTGTACTTATTTGATTCGATAATATGATGAGATTTTGTAAAGATGTTTACTGCAAAGGAATTTGGAAAAATAAGCAATGTGATAGATTGTGGGTGTAAAAGGAAGAGATTTATTTTGGTATGATGGGACATGTTTTGGAGGAGAGCAGTGAGTGTTTGTGTCATTCCGACTGTAGCGATGACTATTGTGCCATGATGCGAACTTAGGGGGGATGAAGATGGACTTTGAAAGCAATAGAGCTGCAACTATTACTAGTGACTACTCGGAATACAAAAGAGAGGAAGAACCTCATGCTGGTATTCGATATGTTGTATCAGGAGAGAACGAAAGACGGTGTTGGATGAGCATATTTGGGAGTTGGTTGGTGAAAAGAGCAGTAGCAACGTAAGCATTTGCCGTATGTGTGTTTGTGTGTGTGTGTTGAGAGCAAATCTGCTTCTACTTGCTTCACTTGCATCACAATCCACTGTGTTGGTAGCTCAGTACTCATCTTGATCGGATTTATCGGTTTTGGCTGTCTTCCAAAAAAGCCTGCTTTGGCGTAAACTTTTCATCGTGCCTTTTTGGGTCGAGCCTTTGCTATTGTGATTGTGGGCATCGTTCTTCCCTGATGATCGTTGCGATCGTGAGAATTCAAGATTTTAAACGGATGGACTTAAAGTCTTCTTAGTCACTATCAAGACCAAGACTCACGAAGACTAGGACTTTATATGTGTGCACTGACACTCACGAATAAATGGGTGGATGCGTTTGGGAACTTGCGATGCCGTTCTATGTCATGCCTTGCCGTGCCATGCCGTGCTCTGTCATACCATCCACTCATTCCCTCAGTACACTTGAGCAGACAGGAGAGAAAGACGAGATCTAGGAAGATGTCTCATCAAAAGATCACGAACACTTTTATAGCGAAAAAAGGATAGAACCTGATATTGATGGTGATGACTCGAATTGAAGTAAAGGCGACTTTTCCTGCATCCTCGTCCGATTTCATTCCATGTGATTTCCTGGATGTCGCTCCATCAAAGGACTCACGTTTGACACTCCTCTCAATCTCGTGCTCAGTCAGTATCCGAAACTCGGTGTGTCGACGATGCTACGAAGACACGACAACATAGCATAACATAACACGAAACTTCAGCTTTTGAACTCTGAAACACATGGGAATGGAAATTGAGATAAGACCTGACTTGTTGTTTAAAATATATTTTTCAAAGTACCTATACAGCTTTTATGTTGGTTTGTTGGCTTTTTGATTTGTCTATACGAAGGCGGATTTAAACTTTGAAGTGGAAGTCGAGGGAACTATAAACTGTCACGATCTTCAGAGGTGCTGCATATAGTGTATTCAATATGTGGTAAATATTTTGTACCGGCAAAATACATGGCCATGGACAAGGTACATCTATCAAATGGCTGAAAAACAGCAGGGTATTCATCTCGAGACTGTCGAGTGTCTATCGTCTATCATCGACGCTCCTACCGCTGGAATATTTTACAATGTCGTTTCCACGGAAGTGACGGGTGTAGGACGGGAAAAAATGCCTTCGTTTTATTTCAATAGAGAATCTCATCAATACCTTTTTTCAGTGATTTGATTTCCATGTTAAAGTGTTCATTCATATTATGCATGGGATGGTGGATGGTTCGATGGTGTGGTGAGTGGGTGACTGAAAGAGGTATGAGTAAAAAGTCCTTGGAGAATAAAAGGATTGAAAATGGGTAGATTTTCCCAGCTGAGTGTAGCCTCTATCGCTCTGTCTCGGTGTGTGTATTTTTGTGAGGGAAGCCAGTGATGGTGATGGGATAGTAGTATATTGTCATTGGATGCCGTGCCCCTTGATTCAATTCAATCCCTGATGTTCAGGAAGTGAGTGTGAAGAGAGTGACTCTTCCATCAGTATTAGAGATCTTGCATGAAGGGAGCAAGCAGGGAGGCAAAACGAGTCGAAGACAGCAGTGCGAACAAAAAATAGAAAAAAGTTTATTTCTTTGATTGATCGATGCAGACGGACAGTTTTTACTCAACGCATCGTCATCTTACTCATGAGAAGACGAACAGATGTCTGTTTCTTAAGATTCAGTGTAAAAATTCGGCAAATATAGCCTTCCCTTTTGTACGTTTAGCTGCTTCTTAATTTTTATTTGCTTCGTTGAAGGTCTTTCGTTAAAGTTCTTGCCTGTTAACCACAATCACGTCACTATAGTCAATTCGTCCTTCTTTATACATTTCTAATTATATATCTGAATACCCCAGGATTAGAGTACAATTTTTTACTTTTTCTATTAAAACCCCGGTTTGCATATTTAATAAGAGGATCTAATTCAAAGCTGGATGTGTGACACATAGCAATGTCATTACATTGAATAAGTTTTGAGTTTCTTTGTGTGTCTGTCGTGCGCGAGGAAATGTTGAATGAATCAAATTCTGATTTTAATATACCAAGATGAAAGTAGTTTTACGGAAGTAGGCTTATGCTTATGTATGCAATATATACTTGAATGAAAATATGCTCTGCATCTATACCCAGTCTCGGTATAATGTACGGTATATGTAAGTAAGGGTAGTTAATGTTTAATATTAATAAGCAAGTCGGAGCCAAGCACATTGCGTTAGGCTCGGTGATATATGGATTAAAGTGAAAACAAAAAGATGTAGAGGAGGATGACGTGAAGCGGTTTTTGAGACACATGGCGATGATGTTTGAGAAAGATGTGTTAAAGTTTTGACACAATTTCATTACTGGTAGCTGGAAAGGGAAAGTAATCTTCTGGAGACGACGTATTCAAATCTGCTCAAAGCCAATGTTCTCAAAGTTGTTACCCGAAAGATTTTCTGACAGTTTGATTATTTTCACGCTCTAGATGTACAAGAATAGTAGCAGTGCTTGTACTGGTAGTTGTAGAACTATATCCCAGAATTATAGCATTATAGAACTGCACTTGTTCATAATTAGAGAAAGAACGAACCGGGAGATTCGGGCTTTCACACAAACATAAACATGGCTGATTTAATGTCAAGAACTGAAAGGGAATCGGAGAAATACGTTGTATTGTAGCGGATCGCAGCTTTAATATACATACCTACTCGAATTGAATGACATTGTAGCAGTGCTGTAGCATTAACACCTCTTATTCTCAGCATATGGTGAGCAGTGAGAACGTATACAAAGTTCTAGATGAGGTCAGAGTAAATTAAGTGATTTCTTCGTAAATGTTCAAGTACGGAACTTTATTTATAGTTTTCCAACAAGCACTCTCCTTGGGCGTTCGATGTACTCGTTTTTGAGTGTGTCGAGAGTTGAAATGTAATTTTGTTCGTCCTCTGGTGACTTGGTTGGGATGAATGTATTATGTGTGCCTCCGTAATAATGCATGTCGGTTGAAGCATAGTAAAATATGCGGTATGACAACAACATTTGATTCGTGCAAAATTTGAGAAGCGACTCTGGCGATTTTTACTGTCTATAAAATATTGTGCGGAGTTCTGGTTACTTTGCAACTTCAACTATGTGGGTTGAGAGGAGAAACATTAGGGAATGGGTTGTTGGGGAGCAAAGAATGAGAGAGTATCGCCTAAGGAAGAATCACGGAATCTATTTACGTCTCGTCCGTCTTGGTTGTCATTGTTTCGTGGAAAATCTATGAGACATTTGAGATGACAATTACAGTGGAGGAAGGACGTGGAATGGTAGAGTAACTTCTATAAGTATCTGTACTACTGGGTTAATTTCCAACCCGTCGCTCTTTAGTCATATCTTGCTTACAATTTACAGTAGGTATGTTCAAACTTCGCGAGTCGAGTCTTTCCACCAAAGTTTGTACATGAAAGTTAATGAAGTGGAGAGAAATCGCTTTAAAATTGAGATAAAACTTAGTATTTGCTAGCTGCAGAGTTGCAGGATTAAATGGGGATGGGAGTGAGCAAGGCAAGGGTTTTCTACTTGAGCTCTGGCTGGTGGCTAGGAGCTACATATTATATCATTATGTGTACCTATACACACATCCGAATTGTGTACGTTCAAGAACGGTGCCTGCAGATATGTGCATCATTCCCTTTTTATGGTACATTATGCATGCAATAGTTTTGAGTGTATGGAAAAATATGAAGCCATTATGCAGTCGCTTTTTGCATTTGCGGTTTCTATATATACCTGTATACTGTTGTTCATTTCTGCATTGAGATATAAACTGTATTGATCTTATTGACTTTGAAAGTATTTAAGAGACTAGTTGATTTTTTGTGTAATAAATTCCGTTGACACGTAGACCTAGGTTTGGGAACGAGATTAGCTTGAATCGAATAATGTGCACTTGGCATAGCACCTAATAGTAATGATTAGACTTTGTTAGGTTGTATGCCAAGAGCAAAGTTGGAGTCGGAAAGATCGATGGCATTGAAAGTACCCTTTTCAATTGATTTTCACTTTATGATTGGAGTTCTTTTGATCCTTACTCAGGCAAGGAAATATCCGCGTGACTCTTGCTCATTATACTCACTTTTGCACTTGACAGTCTCACGATTGGACTGTGAATAATGTCTGCACACATAAGAAATTTCATCACCCCTGCTGCTGACTTGCCTTTTGTTGATGTATGTATAACTCGATTTAATCAAGCTATCAGCCAGGTTTCCTGTCACTCCCTCATTTTGTTGTACCAGGAGACATTCTGAAATAGTAGTGAAAGGAGAGTTGTCTAATTCACCAAGAAAAATGAGCGATTATAAATACCTAGGTAGGTACCTACGTATAACTCGAATGCATGATGAATATTTGATGCACCTACGCAAGTATGTATTGGTATATTCATGGATAGGGGACGATTTGAGCTAGTTGGTTTGGTATTATACAGAGATAATGCCCTTGGAATTTTGCTTTTTTGCTAGTTATATATATATATGCCTATATATATATATATGCCTATACAGATATTTGAAAATTGCATTCGGCTGGTTGTTGGGAAAATTTTGTGAATGTAGATTCCAAAGTAGGTTGGTTAGGTGCGTATATATATCTATTGGCATGTGATGTAGATGCTTGTTTGAGGGTGTTTATTTATGATTTTCTAAGATCTAAATAGGTTAGGGAGGTGACAAGGTGATGTTTGTGGATGGGAATTTTTCAAAGGTCTGAGTTCTGCTTGCGAGCGCATTTATGAAGGTAGTGTCAAAGTAAATGTGTTTAGCAGCGGCATAATCCTTGCTTGACTGCATTCTAGTTAAATGTCAGATTGAAAGTGAACGAAAGTTCATGTGGAAAAAGGAGTTCCGTGTTGGTTCTTTTTTTCTCTGGAAAGTCTTTAGTGATGTCAGATCCAGCGATGAACATGATGAAAAGCTCGTCGGTTAGCTGAAACTACGATTCGGTTTCTTTTCACTTGATGTCGTCGCTTCTTTTTTCTCTGGTTAATAGTGCTGACGAGGCCAAAAGTATGATGTGAATGTGTATGTGCGCGGAAAGTTGTCGATCGCTTACCCATAGTCACAGTCACCTTTGTCATTCCGGTTTGAGATCCTGAAAGACCTTCAAGACGGGAGCATCGCATCTATTGCTTTTATTCACATGGCTCGAGGAAACTTTTCACAACGTGATCATAGAAGTGGGAACATTTTTTTTTCGCCTGTCCCGGAGGCTAGTTGGGAAAATCTACACAATGTTAGAAAGTAATGTACAGGACGTTGTGTGCAAGTATGGAAGTATAGAGCATGTAATGTATCAACCCACAGCTTTACCGCACAAACTCGCTCCTTGTATCTTTCGCACTTTCTTTCTTCTGCTTACTTTCTGTCTCTCTTGCAATCTCTCTCTCTCTCTCTCCCTCTCCTCTCCACTCCTCTCTCTTTCAGCGGAATACCATTGTATGCCAAGAAAGTAAAAGTTGCAATGGATTGAGAAAGAAAGTTTCTTTTTTTTCATCCTTTCAACGGAACGGCCAAGTTGGATAGTATGGTGATGGTAGTTGGTGGTAGTTATACGAAAATGAAACTAGAAAAGTAAAACTATACTTATAATAAAGTGCATGAATCTTTTCTGGCCTAAAGAGGTCCCGCCGTCTTCCGTCAGTATTATTTCAATTTTTGAGTCTTAGTAAGCTGTGTGAGGAGTGAGAGAAGAGGAGAGAATAGAAAAGTGGTTGTGGGTACCATGTCCTTCCTACTTCCTTTCTCTATACATAGACATCTATTTCTATTTGGGCTGGGAAGAAAGAGTGAAACTATCGCGGACTGGAACTTCCTGTGAACTGTGAGCTCCTACTTGCTTTGTTGCTTTGAACACATCAAAGCCCCGATAAGGTATTTTTTCCGCAAACACTGTATCCTTCCTGGCATGGCTTGAAGGTTGAACACCAGTGCTCAGAAGGAGTAGTAGTAGGTACCAGTGGTGCTTATGTACGAAAGCAAATGTTTGCTGCAGTCCATGGGAGTAATAGATATTCGTGCTTTTTAATAGAGTAACGTTTCTTGAGTTTTTCTCGCTTCTTCACGATGTGATGACTATGCCTCATTCTTTGTACCCAGTTCCACACTGTTCGAGCAAGTATTTTTATGTGCTTTTGGCACACAAGCCGTTTACTACATGAAGCGAATAAATCAAGTGAACTGGTGGTGGGTAAGCAGTTAGTTGAGTTCGAGTTGGGAATGTACTTCGGAGAGGTAGGTGGCTAGACTCTAGAAGTGAAGTTGGCTAGTAGGTGCTTGCCTTATTATTTCTACTTACTTACGTTGGTATAGATTATTAGACCAAGAGGTAGGTGTGTATGTATATATGTGTGCAGACGGAGAAAGAAAGAGTCTTAGTTTGAGTAGGGGCGAAGAGTAAGACATTAGATACTTGAGGGAGGCACGACACTTAATCCTGGACTACATCGACTATCTGTATACTTATCGTTAGTGAGAATCAACTTAGAGCACCTACCCAGTTAAGGGAGTACAAGGAAATGCACGTCATAACATTTTCAATGGAAATGTTGGGTGGGAGCAGGAAACTGAAACAAGATTGTCCGTCCATCTCCTTTCACGCCACCGATATAACGAACAATAACTAAGCTGAGTATTAATTTCTCTCGCCGCGAGAACAGAAACTTTTTCCTTCCTATCTCCAGCCTACAAATGTACTAAAAGTGAGTAGCTTTCTGGTTGAAAAGAATAGGAACCTTGGAGAAGAATGGACAGACTTTGTCTGCAAGTTAAGTAGTTGAACACTGTACTCAAGTACAGCATTGCTAAAGATATTTATTCTACCATCTGGTCTGGCTCATTGGAACAACTACAGCTTGTAGAATAAGTCAGACTTAGGAGTTTCTTTTCAATGTCGCCGATGTATGGTATGCATGGGCGTGAATGTATATACATGGGGATCATGATTGGAAAGATTCATGAAAGGGAAAGCTAGAGAAGAGAGTGGGAGAGAGAGAGTGAAGCTGAAAGCGAACCGAAAAAGCTGATTGTGACGTGACGTGGGCGACGTGATCGTTTTAGGTATAAAGGTTTTACCTTTAGTTTCCACCTTCATTAGTTTGTTCTGTCACGATATTGGTGAGCTAAACTTTGGCATCCAGATTTACCTCGGAGGGAAATTTGTTGATGATGATTTGTTGTAGTTGGGGGAAAGGTTTGAAGGCTGATTTTATTGGATTTTCATGCCTCCTTTTCATTTTTTTGGTACACAATTAAAATCGTATTATAACACGCCTGGTCTGGAAAGGTTATGGGTATTCAGAATGTTAAGGGACTGTGTTAAAGGGCCATGACTTCGCTTCGAAACTGTAGCAGTCGACAATATTTTGAATCTTGGCTCAAGATGGTGTGCTGGCTACACGTGTGTTGTGAGATGTTTGTATCTGCCACCGTTTTTGTTTTATTGTTGATAGTGCTTCGCTGTTAATTTAGGGGTTTATGCTAGAATTTGGCCAGCTTGTAAGTAACTTTGGTCAGCGATGACGCTGTTTGGTTGGTAGTTGTCTGCATTATTAGTAATCCATGTAGTAGTTGTAGAGTAGATACTGAATTGCTGGGTTTACCTCGATGATTTCAATTTCGCTAACAAGAGAATATTGTTGCGTAATACCAATGCATGTTACAGTTACATCGTAATTATACGTAACTGTGTTTTATAGAATGATGTATGCTGTATTGGCTACTGTGGCTTTTTTGACGAGAATTGGTATTTACATGTAGCTGTGGAAGCTTACGGGATTAAGCAGTTGTTGCACAAAATAGTTTATTTTCCAAAATGGTTTCTGATTCCTGCGAATATGAGACCAAATTGTCTTTGAGCTCAATTTAAAGCTTAATTATAACGCTTAACAGGCTTCATCACATTATTTACTTACCTACGTAGTTTAATGGAAGTCAAAATGGAATCTTGTAATAGTAGTAGTGAAATTGCGTGTCCATATTGAGAATTGCGTCATACTTGTACCTTGAGCGATAGTTCGTATTAATTACAGACCTAGATTTCTAGGAAGGCGCACATCAGAGGGTATAATGCTTTTGTCATTGTAATGGTTATTAATGTTTCTTTCGTATTGGTACCTACGACTTATCACATGTTCGTAGAATGGTAATGGTTCTATGAGACGTAAAGGACAAATGTGTGAATGATGAAATATTTGGGGAAGAAATATATGAGCTTGGAAAGTGGTGGAAGTGTTGGATAGTTAGATTACCACTAGTAATACCTAGCTCATCAAGTATTAGTAAGTGGTGGTATTCATGCGATACAAATGCGGTTTATTGATCTGGTATTGAATGTGTGAATAAAGTAATAAATTCTTTTCAACTTCTGAACTGAATTATGATGAATAGTGGTTATCCAGTTGTGGTGCAACTTACCCTTCATTCCTATACAAAGCTGATGAAGGAATCCAGTTTGTGTACTCGATGAAACGGATGAAAACGTTACTTGTGCTGTGAAGGATTTCTGTATGCTGATGCTGAATAATGGTGGAGTGCATAAATCGAAAATTCAGCATATGAAGAAGTACTATGTTAATACTATATTTGAATAAGTGCCAATACATAGAAAAGGTGGTTAATTTGAAAACAAGGATTTTCAAGGTTTAACGGAAGCATTCTTACTATCTGACAATTCAGGAATGATTAAGGGCTAATATAGTAATACCTGCTAACCTTACTTAAATTCAGTTTAGCCAGCCCGAGATCTGTAAAGGACTAATTTATTGGTTTCTTGGGTGCAAGTGTAGTTTCAGGCAAAAGAGTCGTTGCAGGCTCCTCCCTGGGTTTTTTGGGGACAACTGTAGTTTCAGGCATCAGTGTGGTAGCTGGTTCTTCCCGTGCTTTTTTAGGGACAACTGTAGTTTCAGGCAACAAAGTGGTAGCTGGTTCTTCCCTGGGTTTCTTAGGAGCAAGTGTTGTTTCAGGCAACAAAGTCGTTGCAGGCTCCTCCCTGGGTTTTTTGGGTGCAAGTGTAGTTTCTGGCAGTAAAGTGGTAGCTAGTTCTTCCCTGGGTTTTTTGGGTGCAAGCGTAGTTTCTGGCAATAAAGTGGTAGCTGGTTCTTCCCTTGGTTTCTTAGGAGCGAGTGTAGTTTC
>JAAXYX010000011.1:0-83985 GCA_036851915.1 Ptenothrix huangshanensis | reverse complement strand
GGCAATAAAGTTGTAGCTGGTTCTTCCCTGGGTTTCTTAGGAGCAAGTGTAGTTTCGGGCAATAAAGTTGTAGCTGGTTCTTCCCTGGGTTTCCTGGGTGCAAGCGTAGTTTCGGGCAATAAAGTAGTAGCTGGTTCTTCCCTGGGTTTCTTGGGTTCAACTGTAGTTTCAGGGATTAGTGTTGTTGATTCATCCAAAGGCACCTCTGTCTTATTTTTCGAAATCCTTGCGTATTCCGCAAAATCATGCCTTTCGTCATTTGGAATCCTTTCGATGTCCAGAGGTAATGCTACCACCACCGCTAAAATTGATAGCGTCGCGAAAAGAATCTGAAATTGTGTTAAAAGACGGTAAAATATGGGCTAAATTTAATTATTGAATGCATAATTTTACAATTTAAATTTAAATTCGAAATTGGTTTTTAATTTGTAAAAGGGAGTAGTTTTGGGTTTTTTGTACGAAAGGAATAATGAAAAAGGCTGAAATTATGAAAATTTGGAATTGGTTAGTAGGTATATGTATGGGAGTAAACCTTCATTGTTCCTTGTTGTGGAGTAAGTGCTTTTCAATCTAAGTGTTGACTCTGCCTTGGAGCTGTTTTCACTATCTCCGTGTCTCTTTCGTCTTCCTTCGGGCTCACGTTTCGAAGAGTTGATTTAAAGTGTAAATCAGAATTGAGAATTATTACCTTTATATAGGCACCGTTCGGTGGTGTTGGAGCAGGGTTAGGTTGAGTCTAATTGAGGTCTCACAGTTGCCGTATTGACATTATCTCCTTCGTGGTGACACATCAAGTCTCTTAATTTACTGAGCGACGCAGGCAGATTACATTAATTGCTTGTTGATTACGTTTCTCACTTGTGTTGCCTGGAACTTGTGTTTCTGGAATCACGCAGTGTTGCAATAATTTGTTTTTGTTCGAAGACATTAGGGAATTACCGTGGATTAATTATATTTTTGGCTGTGCACTTACCTTTACTCGGAACTCGAGCTCCTTCATGACTGTTGTATCTTGACTGCTATCAACCCTCGGGATAAACAATAAGTCAATTAACTTTCAGCCCAAAGACGGTGGGTATGCATTAGTAAGTAATTTTTGATGACAATCATAATGCTATGATGAATCTGATTCCCATTACGTGTCTTCATCCTTTGAACTTGTGTGTCACGAGCTCAGAGACCAAGCGCAAGAAATCGTTCCTAAGTCCAAGTTGTAGTAGGAAAGCGTTTAATATTGTATGAAATAATTATGATACCATCATAAAGTTATACTGGAACTTGGTAGCTCACTTTATGACAGGGGAACCGTTTAGAATGACGAAGGAAACATGAAAGAAATTATTCGATTTTTTTCACTGTGTAAATGGAAAATTCTTTCCGCTCAGGCTGTAACAAAAACACATAGTGCCTAAGGAAACTTTCTTCCTGCAAGCGCTTGGGCATAGAATTACTTTTTTTTTTACTGAAGCTACTGCAGAAATAAATCGCAATCAGTTGAGCTACCACCACGATATCGCGTATTGGTTCATTTCATGGGTCGGAAGGGAAAGAAGCAAATTTTTTTATTCTGCTCTATTTGAGTTGTTGATGTGAATAGCAAGCGAGCATAAGATGAGCATAGTCGACACTTTAACTTGTGAATAATGGGCTATAAAAATTTTAAAGTTCCTAAATCGTAAAATTCGTGGCATCGCTGAGACTGGATGGAGATGGAGACGGAGGGAAGGAGATGCAGTACATGTCAGTTTTCGTTCGTTGTAAAACGGAGAAAGGGGGTTCCCGTAAGTGCATATATTCAGAATATATGGGCGACAATAGATCTTACGGTTGGCACAACAAACTTGAATGTGCATACCATACATGCGGGTAGCATGGTGGATCGTCGGTGCCGGAAGAAAGTTATCCATGTAGAGAAGTTGATGTGATTCCCTGGGCTCCAACCGTTGAAGTTGATACGTTACGCAGATGAATATGTGGATACTCTTCCACTTGCGGTTCTTCCATTACCATTCTTTGAAAATATAAATTTTTCACGAGGTATTTTACAGCTTCTGTTTCTAGACTTGGCTCGTATTTGGTTGCCTTCTTTTAGCCACACGTAGGTGCATGGAAATGGGGCATGAAATTTTCGAATGCAATTCAAATGCACGCACTTGTGTCGGCTGTTTTGCCGTCTTGCGGTGTGAACTGCATGGACGAGAAAAGTGTAGCAAATATTGTTTCATGCATTTCGCATTTAAACGCGGAGGGACATGACAGCGACTTCCATTACGACACATGACTCTATCTTCCTCTCTCAAGTATATCCCGCAGGAGACCACGAAGTAGCAGCGAGTAGTTTGTGAGAAGCAGTGAGCAAAATCTATGTTTCCCTAACGTGGCTGTAATTTCCTAGACTCTGTGGTAGTCACATGGTGTGTCCGAAGGTTTTCAACTTCCAAGTTGTGCTTGGGTGTGAGTGTGTATATAGGTACCTATATAGAGTACACTAGAGGTATATACTTGGTTTCCTAAGCACTCACGACTCACAAAGATGGAAAATACCTATGCATTATTTTGAGTTTTAACAAGATATTTGATTACATGATCGTGATTTCTGTCAATGTTTCTTTGGATGTGAATTACAGCAATTTCCAAGGAGGAGGAAGAAGTGGGGAATAAATTTCGCTGTAATGGTTACTCGGAAGAATTTTTGGACCGAATCGAACCCAACGGGAACATTCTACGAGCCAAGCAACACAGTAGCACCTCGGATGCTCGTATTGGTAAGTGCAGCCACGGTTCTTTTCTACTACGTTCGTATATAGACTCGTTGTTGGCATGGCTTAAGAGTGTGTTTGGAAGACGAAGAGGAAAACATTGGAAGTGAACTAAAAATTCAATTTGCTCGCCACCACATTTACAGCCTTCGCTAAGGGACACTGAAAATTTCCCATTTTTTTCTCATTTTCCAAGCTCATAGGTTTGTATTGAATGTATTGTACATTCTGGTTTTACCCCTTTCTTTCCCTATGCTTTGTCCATCGGCTGTAAAACCAAGTTAGCTTTTCCTCCTTTAGACTTTGTGTGAGTAGTTTCGAAACATTTACGCCCTTTCGGAACTTGATGCCTGCTTGTTTTCTCTCCCAGAGGCCAATCTAATTTTTTAGTCGCTTAATTGAAGCTTCTTCCACACATCGTTCGATAAGGGCACAGTTTTACAGACCAACTTGACACGCCCTGATTTCCCAAAAATTACTGCATGTATGAGCACTTGGAATAAATCTTGTTTCGCCAACTTCATGAAAGCTCCTGAATAAATCATCTGATAGCGGAAGTCGGACTTTTCTTGGCTATCATACCAACAAATTGTGTTAACCTTGCAAGCTACTGTGTTGCACAGGGTTATGTTAGTATACACACGCAGGGTTTGCAGGGAAGTAGTATTGCAGGTATATGCGCATTTTTAGCATTCAACTGCTGATGCTATTTCTTCTGTTTCCTCCACTCCTATTCCTTTAATGACTTTTTTCAAACAATTGAGTATCAAGTTTCTTTTTTGAACAAGAGAAAGGGAAAATGAAACATGACCTCTCGAGGGTTGGGTCCAAGTCTTAACCGGAGACCGTGGAAGATGTTTCAGGATAGAAAAGTTTTCCCGAAAAAGCTTTTAAAGGCTAAAGGCCTGTCGATTTGTCAGCATTCAGAATGAGCCACAAGAAAGCTGGATACAGTTTCAATAGCGAGAATCATATATTTTTGTCAAGTCAGCTTGGAGGACAGTAAGCTACACAGTTGGCTCGCGCCACGCGTCAGGCTAGTCTATTCTTTACTGGTCCTTGTTAGATATGTACTACCTGTGAAGACAAAGTTGGGAAATGAGCTTAGGTTCTACGCATTGCTGGCAGATACCAGTTGACATTCTCATGCATACAGCAAAACAGAAAAGGATAATCCGGCTCTTTTTTGTCCCAACTAGAGAATGCAAGGGGCTACGGGTCGGCAAAATCTCTAGCACCTTGGTCTCCCACTTACTGCACTCGTATTTGAAACCTAACCCTTATAGGAAGGATAGGAATTCTTTTTCGTGCAGTCCGTTGTATCTGTGATTATTTTAGATAAGAAAATCAAGTAGGGAAGTAATTAATTTGGAGAAAGGTGCCAATATGTCGCGATTGAATTCAGTAATTAATTAATTTTAAATTGGAATAGGTAATTCAAACAAATAATTAGCCGATGATTTTTCGCACGTGAGATAAAATTGTTCATTTCAAATTTTAAAAGGTATCGTTTTTTATAATTATACAATTATTTTAGAGAAAGTAAAAAAGGTTGGCCCTTTATATGGGACTAAATAAAGGTTACCGGCCCTGAAGAAAAAATACGGAAACCCTGTCAGCTTTCGGAATGAAAAAACTCGATAGGGATGTATGCTTCCACCACCTTGACTAGATTAGTATCCTAAACTAGTGCTCTGCGCTACCCATAACTATCTCATCCCGTAAAGAGAAGATACTTCTTTATTGCTTTTATGGGAAAAATTTAAATCTAACGTCAAAGTTTTGCTGGAGTCAACCCTAACTAAAGGGCATGGAGGACAGCATGTCATAGAATAGGGTAGAAAGTTTTGTGTAGGTACCTATTTCCTTTCTGCTGGTTACAAAAATACGAGCGTTACTTCACCTAATGTAGTTGCATTAAAGGTAGCGACCAGCGTCACTTGCGTAAGATTACGAATACTGAATTCGTAAAGCTTTTGCAAGAGAATCTGGTGTTGGAAGCAAGAGACATTCACTGGTGTGTGAAATGCTTTCACTCCTCCACCATAGGTAGTTGAAACTCGATTGTGGTTGTGTGTGACTTGCGTCATTGTTTGAGTGAATATACATCCTTATTTTGAATAGAAGTATGTATGTGTGTTATTTGTGGATTGAAGGTCGATAAAAAAACTTGAAGAATTGTATTGCGTAGGAATTTTTATAGGTACGTAGGTAAGTGGGTAGTATATAGGCTTGGGCCAGAAATCAGCTAATCTTCGAAATGATATAGGTAAATATTGTCGTGTTATCAAGTAAAGTATTTCATTTTTTAAAATTAAAACTTTGCGTCTCGGGAGAGACAGGTGACGATGTACACGACAGATTAAGACAGTAAATGAAAAGCTGAACAAGGGAACGAGTACCTTCGTGTATTATAGGGTTAGTAAGTATAAGTACAAAATCACATGTGTAATATGATAAAGTATTTGTGGTGTTACCTGTTCTTTAAGAAGAGAGACAGATGGAGAGAAATAAATAAAGGGAGAGTAAGATAGGGAAAAAACAAAGATGTGAGTTTAGGTCTTAGGTAAGTTATCCTTATTTCTTCTTCCTTTGTCTTGCTCTAGGTTTTTCTCGTTTTCGTCTTAACTGAATTTTGAAACGTCAAAATGAAAAATTTAGCTCATTCCATTGAGACTTGTCTAATGCTACTACCGCGTTCATATCTTCGTCTTTCACTTCTTCTCGATTGGGGTAAGCTACATGCATAAGTAAATATATGCTGAAGCCAACTGAAAGGTTTTTTTTTGTCTGGTTCAACTTTTCTTCCTTGCTCTATCTTATCATCCGAATTCTTACTCGTATATATTCGCTTGTTCATATTCCTTTTCCTATTTTGTCGAGTATGTATGAAAATATCGTTCTAACTCTGAAGGTAAAGTCTAGCCAGGCCAATCCAACGCCCGTGGTATGTATTGCCGGTGCTTATACAGTGGTTCGTCTTCGTGTTGGTTTCAGTAGGGTCTATTTATCCGTTCTGTCTTCTTAAGCGTAAGCTCTTTGTTCCTATTCACTATGTAATTTTAGAGAGGGTTCCTTTCATTCCATGAGTTGGCTTAGAAGCGTTCATCTATCCTTTCATCCTCAACATCACTTTTCGGTTTAGCAAGCTTTCCCCTCCTTTGATTATTAGCTACATGGCTAAGATATTTGTAGATATATAACAAGTTCAAATGAATCTTCTATAAGCTAACTGGGAAATTATTGGTGTGCTGTGAGGCGGTTTACGTAAGTCAAGCTTGTGCGATATGTGCATGCATTATTTGATATCGTGATATTTGATGAACATGCAAGTACCTACATGCATACCAATACTTAGCAAGGAAGAAACCGAAAGCAAGACTAGACTAGGTTATCGTAGGAATATTGTGAAAGCTGTAGGAATCGTCTTGTTAGTAGGAGATAGAAGAACCAGAAAAAGACGTAGAACGAGAATGGGAAGAGTAGACAGACAGAGAGCAGGAAGATGGTTGATGTAATCCTTGTGTGTAAAAACCCCGCATTTTAGCTGTCGTCTTTTTATGGTACTTTAATTCAACTCATGTGAAAAATTTGCCGACGGGTGAAAGGTCATTACGACAGACATTAGGAAGTAGTCATGATATGTTACAAAAGACGATGAAAAGGGAAGACAAGCTGAAAACAGAGACGGAGTCGAAAAATGGACGAACCCAAACTACGAAGATGTTGACATTGAAGAATATGCAACTCAAACCTTCGTTTGTGGAATTGTATGAATCTTTGGGAAACGTAATAATACTAATCATAAATTCTGTTCCACGAGAAGCTAGGATGAGGATTGTGTTGGAGGTAGCTAAAGAGCGAGAAAGAGTTTAGCGTAGGAAGTTCGCTGGAGTTGTGTCTACTTGAGGAATTTTCATTTGGAGTTTAATCTACTATTCATCGTGCTTCGTGCTTCTTAGTGGTCGTTATATGTAGCATCAGTGGCATGGGTAATTTCATTATTTGATTTGATATGTGAGAGACTCACGTATGACGTCTTGGGTCTTCAATTACAAGGGACAAAGAATAATCGGGACAAGGAAAGGGGGAAAGTTGAAAATTGATTTTAGAATAGTTGCTCTCTAATGATTGACAGGATTGAATATTTAATGCTGGTTGAGGAGGCCAGGCTAGGCCAAGATACGCTGAGTATTTAGGGCGTTAGACATCCACACGAGTTTAGTGACAACACAACCAGAAATCATATGTTTATGCAAGGGCATGCCTCTGACGATTATGTTAAATGGGAAATGGGTAAATTCGTTAAATAAGGTTTAAGGAGGGCATACAGATGGCCTCTGCTTTTCTGGAAAACAAATTATTCCTTGCTGAATGATTTATGATGATCGTGTTAATTTATCACTTTGCTTTCAGTATTCAGGAGACGATGTGGTGTCTGTATAGTACCAGTACAAGTATATGCCTACATGGGAGTCGGCTGACAGTACAGGGTTGCAGTGGCAAAAGTAATTGCCACTGCAACTCTGTTTTACTTCAACGGTGTTTAATGTTTGATAATATGTACGTACGCGGATGTGTATATACCTATGCACACGAATGCATGTGGGTTCATGTTTGCAAACACGGTGGAACTTGCGGCTAATGCATGACTAGTTTGACGTCATGAGTGCCCTCAGTATGAACGAGAGAAAGAGATCATCTCTTTGCGAAAAATCATTTTTGAATGTCATGCTCTTCGTCATCGTCAGCCAGAGAGCAAACAAGCAGAATCAAGCGTCCATTAAAAGAAAGACATGCATGCCGACGTTCGTTTACACATTTAGAATTCCAGTCAGGATTTCATTTAGCAAATGTAAATAGTAAATTTTTGCCGATTGTAAAGTGTCTCAGTCCAAGGTACATACTAGGTACTGGCTATGCTGATGCTATGAATGCCCTCCATATATCCAGAAGGAAATGAATTTATTGTCGGAGGAGCATAGGGAAAATTACTACGGAAATTACTGTAGTTGGCACGCTTGAAGAAATTTTTATTTTATGCCTTTCCTTTTTTTTTCTTTTTCGTCTTTGTGGATAGAACTGAAAGTAGAGCGGGGCAGATGTGTAAATCCTGTATTACTGACTAGACTTTAAAACTAAATTTTAAACGTCAGATTTATATATTGCGCGTTTGCGTTATTTTTTTTTGTTTTTCATAAAAGCCACAAATTACCTAAAAGAAGGGATGTATGCTCCGTGCTGTAGTCTTTTTTGGTAGGGGGTACAATCAGAAGTTAATGTAATGGATAGTTTTGCTAATGACCACATGCTCCTAAAAAGATAAAATTCAAATTTGTTCTTCCACTTTCTGCCGTTGGTTAACAGAGCTGTTTGGGGAGGATATAAGTTGTCTTGGAAGGGAAGGCAGGAGCGCTGTATTATAATCATTCTTTGGTTTGCGACTCAGATATAGACATAGATATAGTGCTGGAGATTGTAGGAGCTGTCCGCCTTTCTCGAAAATATTAGCCGTTATTGGATTGGTAAGATGGTGAATGCTTGGTAAGGATGAAAATACGTATGCACCTACTAGGTATCTGTGAGCATGTATCCGTGGAACAATCGTAATGCATGCAATCAGAATGAGTAATGTATGCAATGAAAATAATTTGGAGTCGTGAAACAGATTGCGCTTCCTCCGTGGGCGGGTCAAATGGAAGATAAAGTTGAGGAAAATAAAATAAACAAAGAATAAATTTACTTTTATTTCACCATCTTCGGTATGAAAGTTATATTCGTGTCGTCGACGTGGAAACGACGTAAAAGCTGAGAGAGAAAGAAAGAAAACCGGATGAGAAGAGGGCAGGAAGAGCGTCCTGATCGATTCTTTGACTTGACATCTATTGTGTGTCCAGAGAGAGCCATAAGTGGCGAGAGAACAACATAAAATGTGATATAAGTAGGGGCGGATATTAGCTTTTGTGAGTTCTTTATTTCCTAAATTTGGAGACAAAATACGTTGTTAGAGAGTATAAGCGTGTCGCTGTCGTGCTTTGCTTTTACATACGCAACCACCTCACATAGAATGATCCCAGATCAGAGATAATCAGCAGTTGCAGTTTCCTCGATATGAAGCTATAGCTGTAGCTACGAGCTTAAAGATGTAGATGCGTATTTGTGTACATCTGTGGCATATTAAAGCGTATCTGATTGCGGTGCTTGAGCAGTGTAGGCATGACTCGAGCGATTGTAATGTAAGACGTAAATTGGGTGCTACTTCACCGTCGGTCACATGTTGTGGCCACAGACATTCGCACACGCACGATGCACGCATAGTTCCAGTGGTGAGGCTTTGTAACGTGTGAGTTGGGGTTGCATGGTGGTTTGGTTGGTGTAACTGTGTAAGAGCGAGAGTGAGTAGAGTACAGGATAGAATTGGATAGGATAGGGTAGCGTGGGGAAAGTGGGAAGTTGAAAAACAAAAGGAGAGTAGAGCTCTTTGTATTGTAGTTAGGCACACAATGCGGCGTGATATGACAGCATCAGTCAACCCATCTGAGACCTAGGGACCTAGCAACAGACAGGGACCATGTACTCGACACAAAAAGATCAACATGGAAACACTGAAAGTAAAGGTGTGTTTAGATGTGTATGAGATGGTCGTAGTGGTAGAATTCACTCACTCTCTTTCTCTTTCTCTCTTTCTGTCTCGGTCGCTGTCACAACGTGTGTATGGCGTAATGCTTGGTGAGGGTATCCCCGTCTACACCATCTAAACTTAGTTGAAGTTCCGAAACAGGAAGTGGATTGATATATCTTTGTACGAGGAGAAGGGCAGAATGGACAAGAGAGGATCGGTAGATATTTGTTACATTGATTTCCTCCAAGTACAGGCTATTACGTAAGTAGGTACAGTAGTGGACAATTCCAGAATGGAAATTAGATATAGGTAGTTTAACTCGATAAGACGGGAGCGGAAATGAATTCTTGAAACAGAGACACACTATGGGGAAAAACAATGAGTTTGGTGGGTAATGAAAGGTGATTGAAAATCAAGCATCTACGGGTCTGATAGAGTATTGGTCGAGTATTGACTGTCACTAGTTTAGTTGAAGTTGTGGATTGCAGTCACTTTCTTGCTTCTTGAATTGGTTCTCTTGAATAATTGTATTTGTTTGCTATATTCATTTTTTACGTCGTTCCTTCGGCTCTCTGATGAAGGACATGGAATCCTTGAGCTACATCAAAGGGGATATAATTTGATTCGCCTATTCGTAAAATCTAAGACAAATAGCTATTGGTTTTAGTTATAACCGAGCTGATTGGGATGCAGTCGATATTTCTGAGAAATGTCTACCGCCTTTTTCTCTTTGCTCGCAGTCAAGTATGTATTGATGTTGAGTGTCTCTCGGAACCTTTTGTTATTGGTGTTTATTGAAGCAGATTTGTTGCTGTGACAAAAGGGACTGCCTGTCTTTCTTTGTATTTGACTTGTGACTAGTTGGAGTTGGAGTGATGTAGATAAAATATTGTAATCCACAAAACGTACGTTATAGTTCACCGTCACGTTGTCAAGTCGAGTGTGGGGTACGTGTGTCCCCCTGTCTATCTTTGTGGTGCTCTGGTTGGCACATGGTGCGTTGCTAAGACTTAAAAATTGAAAGCGGGGATGCACTTAGCGTCAAAGATATGAGGTTGCAATTAAGGTTGACATGTGAAGAGGAAATGGAAAAATTAAGACTCTTGGGGTTGAAGATGACGGGAACGGGACGAACGTTGGAGAGATAATGCCTTCTCTGTTCCCTACTTCTGTTTTCTGGGAGGGTACGGGTACTAGCATCAGCAGCACAATGTCCTTCTCCGTATAAATATATCGTTCTTTTCTAGGATCTAAAGGACGAAGTTGCCATATTTCATAGAAGATAGGTAGTCCATGTAAGCACTTGAAATCACCCTTTTTGCATGCATGCATTTCATAGTAGGGACGAAAAAGTGTGTTTGGGTAAGCGTAAAATCCACATTTATTATACACAAAGTAAACTGGAGCAAAGATTCATACATAAGCAAAACTATTTCAGTTTTCCGAGGTCTCATGGGATTTTCATTTTATCTTCTGCTGCTGTGGTAAATGTGCAATAATGCATCAAGCAGATCTGTACTTTCCTTCATCTCATGGCTGTGTATCCCTCGACATGCTGTTGTATGTATATGCGGGTATTTATGAGTATTGGTAAATGTCATATGCACATGGGAGAGGTTTATATCGGAAGAGAACGAGGAGGGACAGACAGGAGATGAAGACAAGACAAGACAAGGAGGAAAGATTAGAATTGTTAAAAATAAGCAATCTAGAATCGAGGTTCACGATTGGTTTTGTAAATGGGGAAGTTAGGGTAGAATTAGAGACACGGGATATGAGTTGATGGGATGCTTAATAAGGAGGAAGAGAGAATCAGGAAGAACATGAGTCTATTCTCTGTCGCTCTCGCTCGATCCCTTCACTGGGCATACCTTTGTTTCTGTGTTCATTTATGTCTTGGTGGCAGTGTGAGAGTTGCTTGGATTTCCTTGAAGGGGTAAATTGTTGCATGGAAATAGAGTCGGCGAGTATAATGGGGAATGTAGGCGTGAGTTGGTTGGTCTTTGCTCTCCTGAAAGAGGATATAGAAAGGAAGGATGTCATAGAATTTGAGTGAACAAGTGATTTATGGCATTGTCTGTTGGTAGTATTTGAGAAGCCATCCTTGCCACTCTATCACGGCTCTTAATTGCTTGACTTTTGAAAATGTTCTCGTGATTTGAGTTTGAAGGCAGCGAGTAGTTTAGTAGTTTCCTCCACGTCTCCAATTATTGTTTTCCGCGGCTAGTGATTTTGGATGGGAATCGAATTATTGTTGTTTGGTTGCATTGCATTGCTTACCATGGATGATGATATGGCGGTCGTCAGTCCACACAGTTGATGGTGGTTGTTCGTGGTTCGGCTTTGGGTATTGTGAGGATGGTAGCGAAATGTTCCGCTGATAGGATTTCCACGTGTAGATAATCTTACGGGGGATACAATGAAGTAATAATACTTACCTTTCACTGGGCGTTACACTTGATTGTTTAGACCTGCATTTCCCTGGTTGTAACGCGTAACGAGCTTTCATGCTCTCGCTCTCTTCCGCACGTTTATTTCCTTCTTCCACTTCCACTTTGGCTACTCCGTTCGCGTGAGCTTGTGTTAGTGTCGGATTTCGATGAAAATACCTGGAGACACATTGCGCTAAGAAAGAGAGCAATAACTTTGTGTGTGGTGGGTATATCCTTTCGATGATTGCCTATTGCCCATGGTGGTAAACCCGTGCAAATTATAGCGACTCATGGGATCAGTTTCCGAGTGGCTAATGTGAAATTTCCTACTTTGCTCTTGTGGTTGAGCGCACTTTCATTCATGCTTGTGTGTGTGTGTTTAGATACTTGGATAGTATTGGGACATTGGATTGAATTGGGTATAATAGTAAAAGCTATGTCTATAAGGAGTACGTCTTGTATATTGGATCCTATAGTTTCGAAATATTTTACACAGTTCGGTTTTAGTTCGTTTAGTCCTCCACTGGTTTTCTTGAGTTTCAATTGACTGATTGCGAGGTTAGGTGTATGTGTGTGTAGTTTGGTTTGTGGTAGTTATGGATCGATTTAAAGGAAGAAACGATCAAATTCGTAGAGAGTCGCGGTCGGGTAGTCGTCGTCGTCGTCGTCGTCGTAGTTGCCATCATCCTTTGTAATAAAGCACCTGCAGAGGTGAAGGGAAGTCGCTTATATGTATGAACGTGAGATATTGGTGTAGTCAGATTCAGGTATACTGATCGTGAGTGAGGAGGATGGCGCAGTTTTCATTTATGATTCATCTCTATAGTGTATCTAGGTTCGTTGAGTAGGTACTACGACTGCAATTAAATCCACCTTGAGGCAGGCATTCATAATTTTGCCCGTGGATTGAATTTCTATTAGTTAGCAGTTCCATAGGTGGGAACAGGAGCATACGATAAGAATCCAGGCATATTATCCATTAATAACTATATATACATCAGATATGATATTGTGAAAACCAAGTTTTCTTTCTATTGATTCAGATTTATTTTCTATCAAGTTGGTGGGTTTGGTTGAGCTTGGCTGGTCTTGGGGTTCCCCGTGCTTGATGGTTGTTGGTTGCGGATAGATTATTACTAGGTACCTATAATTTTGAAAGGCAAACCTAACCAAGCTCCTGTGCTTAATTTGTTTGGAGGTCGAGGAACGTGCAAAATAGTTGGTTAGGTATTTTCTAAAGATAAAAGCTGGTTTGGTCTCTGCTCTCTCTCTCTCTCTCTCTCTCTCTCGTCCCTCTCTCATTATTTCGTGAACTGTGTAAAAGTGTGACTGTGCGTGTACATAATAATCTGAGGACTATGTGACAAAGCTGTGACTCATGATTTTGATAATGATGGTAGGGGCATGAAGTTCCATACTGTAAAATATTCACGTCCGACTATCCTTTTATTAATGTGGTGATTCGGCAACCCATTATCGCCCATGGTTTTGTACTTTCCACAGAATAAGCCCGCACCTTTTTCATGAGCGCTAATGGTTATTCCTAATCCCTCTTCCGTTTCCCCATTTGCCTGCAGGAATCGAGTTCTCGCAAGATAGTGCTTCTTCTCCGCTCCATTCCTCTATTCATTGCCCGCGACCAAGACTGGAAATTCGGGAAGGAGCTTAGAGCCTTCGGATTCACTGCCTACAGCCAAAAGCAAGCTTTCTCCCTCCCGCTATTTCTGTGTCGGTCTCTTTCACTTTCACTCTGCCTTTTACATATACATATGTGTGTGCATGAGTCTATGCGCGTATGAATTTTGGATTGTGGATGTATTTGTATGTGTGTGTCTAACAGCCCACAGAATCCCAAAAACTTTCAAGTTCCTTTTGAGTAGCAGCTCCTTCTCAACGATTCACTTGTATAACTATGTAATTATTTTAAAATGCTTTTAGTAATTAAAATTCCTTTATGGAATGCGAGTTACTTTGAAAATGTTTCATAACCAAAGCGACTACTGAGTATATACATAGGTAGAGAAAGAGAGAGAGAGAGAGAGAGAGAGAGAGAGAGAGAGAGAGAGAGATAGCGAGAAAGCGCATAACGTTTGGGTGATGCTGCGAAAGAAGACTGTAGTAGGTGTAGAGAGTGTTAAAGCAAAATTTGTTTGAAGTGGTGCTAAGAAATGCAAATTGAGAGCACAAGTGGAAGGGGAACGGAAGAAAAAATTGGTTCGTGATAAAAATTGATGATTTTTTAAGTATGGGATTGTAATTCTTGATGTTCGGTGGAATAAATGAATAGGTAGGTGGGTTTGTGATGGGATGGTTTGGTATGGTATGGTATGGTATGGGATTTCCTACTGACGTAGTCTGCAGTCCACGGAACTCTCCCTGACCTATTAGAGTGCTTTTATGACGGTAATATGAATAATGCTGGGAGAAACGACCGCATGGTTGGTTAAATGATTGAAACAATAACTAAAGCTGATTAGATTCATTGAGCTGGAAAAGTTGGGCAGCTGGACACCAGGGATAATAAAAGTGTAGTTGCAACTAACGATAAGTTTGAAATTGCTCGTAAATCGGAGGTAGTGCGAGAGGCTACGTGTTTTACTTCTGGTAAATAATTTTTCACGAGTCCTACTACTACCTATACTAATACTAATATACCTACTAAACTTGGTAGGTGGCTGGGTTGGTCGGTGGGTATTAGTTGTACCGTTCGTTACATGCGTGTATAGTAAATATTCTAATGAGATCATCTCATCCCAGGCGAATATGTGGTAGAGTTCATTTCCCTACTTACTTTATTACCTACACACAGACCGAAGGTCTCTTGCTTATATGTATCGTGCTCCACGTCGTATACATGTATGCAGTTTGAGTTGTGAGATTCGGTATGAATATTACTGTTGGCAAGTATGTATGTTCTCCTTCACGATACATATGCCTGGATGCGGATTTTGAAGAGAAAATTAGGTAGGCTGGGCGGCAGACATGTGGAAGAACTGGTTTAAATCTCATCGCGGTAATACGTTATATTTGTTCATTTCATTGCTTTGCATGTGTTCACCTAACATAAGAAATTAAACGGTATTACGGAATTGCAAAAAGGGAGCAGCAGTCAAATGAAAGTTTAGTAGCACTAAAAAATGGTGGTGGTGTAGCGTTGGAAGAAGCATCAGCTCCCCTTCAGGAGCTTTTTCATTTTCAGTATGAGTTTTAGAAGGAAGTTTACGGATGAATTTCAAATGACCTTGAGTACGGAATGAGATATTATATGTGTGAAGTGATGAGGCATTCTTGATTCGTTGAATCCACTGTAATTTGTGAATTATGTGAGCAGTGCGGTTGGTCGTAACCTTTGTGTCTTCTATCTTAGTAGATAATGATCGAGTTCATTATTTTGGTTTGTCATTAGCCCTATAACAAGAAAACGTATATACTGGTTGACTACTTTCCTCAGAAAAAAGTCTTCGGCGATGATGCGGACATAGAATACTGGCTAATTATATCACTGTATTGGCATTTACTGGTATATATCCTCCGATTAGGAAAGCATTTCTGAAAAGAACTGTCGTGTCTTAATCACCGTCTTTGTGAATAGAATGGAATTATTATGAATTGAGTTTATGAGTTGGTAGGGCGGTAAACAGAGAAATAAAATGAAATGTGGCTCAATTACGACTCCAATGTAAGCCCCAGCTTAAGAAGTTGAAGGAAGTTGAAGGAGCATTTGTTACCACATACATAATTTGTTTGGTTGTTGGACGGTGGCGGTTTAGCATGAGTTTTTAGACAAACGACTTGGTTCTGGAAGAATATTTTGGTGGGATGCTGACGCGAAGGTAGGTAGGTACGTACAATGTACGTGGGTTTTGCATGGAAGTTCAAGATAAAATTAAATGATTCCCTCGCTGACTCGTCTCCTTGAATTTTGTTTCGTTTCACCTAGACTTGTCTTCCAGACTAGAAATATGTAGAGTGAAACGCGTGGATTGGTGCAGACCGTCGTGGATTTCATAAATGTTGGATGGAAAACTTTGCCCTGGTTTACAAGTTCTAAATAACCGAATGGATTTCGAAAACTTTTCCTATCATTCCAATGATAATTTGTTCTCTTGCATAGAGAATTCTTTTGTGAATCACCAGCAGGTAAAGATAAATTTGAGAAGTGGGATGAAATTCCCCGACAAGAGTCCACACCTTTGTTTTTTTACCTACCTTAGTAAAGCAAAGGTACCTACCGTAAAACTTCCAATAAGAACCTCCGCTATCATTGTAAATATTGACTTCTCTCTCCGGATATCTTTAGAGACCGGCCATCTTTAGATGTCGGCTCTAATTAAAAAAACATGTGCAAGAAAAAGAATCTAATTTATTCAGATCTTCATTGATCAAAGTTTTCCAAAAAAGTGACAACTTTCAAAAAACCTAATTACAGTGAACAAATTAATAATCAGAAAAGGCGATCGGCTATCTTTAGATACCGGCTCTATTTAACCTTGATTTTATCATTGTCCCGGCTATTTCTAGAAGCAGACTCGTATTAGAAGTTTTACGGTACCTACGTTACTTAGTTTGAGCGTAGATTCTATTTCACCTTGTCAGGCAAATAAGGCTGTGTTGTGATATGCAAACTTGAAAGTTGTCTTGAATAGTCACCAAATAGTAAATCTAGGATGTAGGGTTTTATGTTCCTGCTTTACTTCGTTCTTGTTTTAGGTAAATAGGTATTGCTGTTTTTCTGTAACTAGTTAGGCGGATTATTAGTGGGAGTCATGTTGAGCAAATATGGCAACCGCTTGGCATGATGGGTGAGTTGTGGCTCCGAGGAGTTTCATGATCTTCTAATGCGATCTGCCTTGTTCTATTCGGTGAAGAGCACGCTCTCATATTTCCTCATTAAAATTTGACTTTATTGAAACTGAGCTCGTGGGCTAAAGTCAAAGGATGGGAAGCTTTTGCGCGGGGCTAAAGGTAGCTTACTGTATTATGCAGCTGGATATGGATGCTACGGATTGAAAAGAGTAGACACTTAAGTGTCTTGTTGTGTGTAACGAAACTAGTTTCAGTGATGCCATTCAAAGCGAGACATTCGCCGAGATAAATTCTTTTTGATTTTTTAACATCTGCAATTACTTGTAAATGATGGGCGTTTACCATGCCATACTATGCTAAATAGAACGACACTAGGCAGACCGGAGACGAGTATATACTCGTCTAACCCTTCTATTTTGTAATCCTACTCGTATTATGACCGTGTCTTGCCTTCAATTTTGAATTAAGCCCTAAGTAAAATCCTAGATTCGAAAAGTAATGGGAAACATATCCAGTAGAAAAGAAAGAATAAATTATATTGCCGACGTTGTAAATGTTAACAACTTGGGTGATTCTTAAAATCACTGGGAAGAGTGGAATAGCGTGGTTCTAGCAAAAATGCATTTTCTAGCTTTAAAATTCGTTGTTTGTGTTTTCCTCGATGGTCCTTTTTTGTTTTATTTTTTTTGAAGATACTGACTCTACGATCGTACTATTATACCCTTTGCGAAGGATTAATGGCCTTAGCTGTTGGCTATCTTAGGGTTAAGGAGGGAGTGGATGGCGTATTTGTATGAGTCTGAATGCTCCGAGATGGTTTGGTGAATGGAACGAATGAGCATCTGAAATGAGTACTGGAGTGGCTGAAATAGTGCAGAAGACATTTGTTGCACTTGTTCGTAAGTTTTGGAAAAATGGTGGAGGGGCTGAAAAGTGGTGGCGAAGGGTTAGTGGATAACCTTTTACAATTTCTATGTAAATGTCGTCTCGGAGGGTGCTTCCAACCACGTGCTATGACTCTTGTTTTCTGGTGTGTGGTGCAGGGTGATGGTTGTTACTGTTTGTTGGTTTTGTCGTTTTTGAGTGTACTATAAGAGTGAAGTTGATGGGCTTGGATTAGGTGATGGTTCAAAAGTGGCGGCGCAAGAGGAAAGTAAATCGTGGCGGTTGAACTTGACTCGAGTCGTATAAATAGAAGAAATGACGGGGAGTTGGATTGGGATGGGAGATTGTAGCAAAACGCTGGTCTATGGATCCTCAGTATATGTGTGAAAGCGCCTTAAACGATGAAATTCGACTGACTTTAGACATGGAATAGCCGCCTGATTACAGGCTCCGCCGCCCTTAGATGTTTGTGGTGTTTTGTGAGGAGTTGTTCACGAAATTGCAAAACCACATCAAAGGGAAAATAGGCAATGGAAATAGAATGAAGTCTTGAACTGAGCAAAAGGTGCTTAAGTCAGATCTTTTGTGTTGAGTAAGAGTTTGACTTTTATGGCAAGCTGTTTTCTGGGTATTGGTGTTAAGACAGAGAGAGTCGTTTTGGCGTTTCTCTCTCTCTCTCTCTATCTATCTCTATCTCTATCTCTTTCTCTCTCTCTCTATCTCTCTCTTGCGGATGGTTGTACTTTGGAAGGTACTTGTGGTGGGTAAAGTGAAAAGAGAGTGAGTTTCTGTAGATGTGAATGAGAACTAGTTATTTGTGTCGTTGGTGTTGTTCGTGGAGGAGTTGCCATCAAATTGATCTTGTCCTCTTTTCGTGCTTTCCAGCCATGTCAATGATAATGATTGTGGCGGTAGTCCTAGTGAGAAGAAGTGGTGATGTCGATGACGTGATGGTAATTTTGCTTAACTGTTTTCTTCTGTAGATTGGCATCAGACGAATGGATGTACGAACGAGCCCGTGACGAGACAACTCTCAGTTTCGAGTGACTCGAAACTGTTGGATGAGACGCCGGAAGCGGAAGAAGCGCCTCAAGTCATTCTTCGTCAAAAGAAGCCTCCCAGACCCAAGTCGGAAGTTTTTCTATCCAAGGATCAGAGGCGATCGAAGCGATATTCTGCTTTCGGGGTAAGTCGATCAAGCTGAACGCATCTGGTTCAGTACGCACAGTTACGTTTCCATCTCAATGATATCATTGTTTGTTTCCCTTCATTCTTTGAGGACGGCTGTCGAGAATATCGAGATCGTGAGAACGAGACGAACTTTCCCACTTTTAGCCTTTCTCTCCTCAACCAATGTGTACCTACACCTACACCCACTCCTACATCTATCTAGGTACCTACGTACGTTGTGCATCCCATCCTGCTCCCCTGCCGTTTACCTCCGAAAGGTTGTTTTTGAAAGCGAAGACGGAACTCTATCGCTCGTGGTGGTTCGGGTACGGTTAAGATTCTGCGAGCTATAACTGCATACAAATTGAATACGGTGAATGGTACATGTTGAAGGTGCATAGGTAAGATAACCTCCACTAAGAAAAAGTATAAGGTTACGAAAAAGATGTTAAGTTATGCACCTATGACGACGATGTATGACTCCGATACTGACTTTGGAATATGAAGAGGCGGATTCCCAGGCCAACATATTTTTCATATCCATTCTTGCAATTTTCTATCATTGCCTTATTTCTCCCTTCGTCTTTACTTTGTACACTTGGATGAATACAGATCAAAATGGATGGAAAAAACTACGCGAATTGTGCTGAATTCTTATAAAACTGTTAACAGCTTCAGGTCATTGACGTGCACTTTCGTCTTTTCTATTATACCTTGGAGTTTCTATGCATTTTTAACAAGATGATTGTTTATACGGAAATTTTTTTATATTGCTAAATAGTTGAGCTACGTACATTGTACCTTTCACCGTAGGCGGGTTAGCGAGAAATATTTGAAGTCACGTTGACTTTCATCGCTCTCGATCAGCTTCATATGGATACTTTCCATCTCCATGTGTCGGGAACTGCGAATCGAATATTAAATTTGAACTTGACAGCTTTCATCTTTGGAAATTAACATGTTGTGCTGACAAGAAAATATTAGATTGACAAGCATCCACATTTCTCGGATTTCAAAGGTGGTTAATGCTGCTTGCCTAGGTGACGGAAGGATGCGAGTGATTCTTGTATAGATGTTGGTATGTAAGTTTTTGTGTGAGCATATGTAGGATGTCGGGAGATAAGTTTTAGGTGTAATTGTAGGTACTCGCGTATGTGGGAGGTGGGACTGTATGATGAAATTTTGTTTGTGAATATTATGTAAATTATTTCCTTTGGGCTTCGCGTTAGAATGTTCCGCTAGCGAATACAAAGCTTTATAGCTCCATAGAGATTTTCCGAGAGGATATAATTATATCTGGGATATAAAATATAAACCAAAGCGGGGAGGCAGGTTGTTCATTGAAGTCAAATGGGTTGGTGAAGCTGATGCTGCTGCCACTACTGCAGCTGCTGTTGTGACCACCAATTCTCCTCCTATGCTGTTTCGACGCTACTTTTACTCTTTTCTCCGAGGGCGTAATTACTTGGTAGAACTCAATTAATTTTTGCTCGTAATGATCGATGCATGGAGAAGACAGGCATATTTCATCTCTGAGAGAAGTCTGGCAGTCACATCGATCACAAAATCTTGTTGTATCAAGGAGCAATGATGGCCGTAGTGGGAAGTCAATTAGCCGTGAAGCCACTCACTGACTCACTATTTGTATATAAATTCACATTCACTCATTCTGCTGCGGTATTGTGCCTGTACCTGCACCTTCATGCTTTCCCCTTGCCTTTTGACTACGCATCCATTAAGACCATCTAATACTTAGTAGTGCTGGATTCTTCGAAGCTAGGATTCATGTGACGTTTGTGTTTAACCACCCTTCTCTCAATCAGCCAACCAAACAGAACCAGAACGAGTGAAACGCACGTCAGTCTCACGATCAGCCTCGCGTCTTGTCGTTTGTTACTGGCATTCTTATCACATGCATCGTGAGCTTTTCCACTGGAAAATATGTAATGTGTCATTTGTCTTGAGCTTAATGAAAAGAAATTCATTGGAGTTCACAGAATATCGCTATCGTTTCGTTTCTGATAGGCAAGCTCACATTAATAGATAGATAGAAAAGATATATGGCGACATAGGGATGTGCACTCTGGGTGTTTGTGAGATTGCCAGGAAAATGCTCTTTTTATCCTTTTGAAGGATGGAATGGATGGGAACTGGGAAGAAAATCATTTAGGTAGCCTGATTTAGCATCATGATGATGCACCATAGTATAGTGCTCCTATTGGATGTGATGGTATAATGCATTAAATATATGTCGTACGGCAAAAGCAGTTACTAGGAAGGAGCTTATATTATATGTACGTTCCTGGTTGTGGATGCGAATCGAAGGGCAAAGAATTTGACTGTTTTTAAGAACGAGTATTAGCAGTGAAGCTGACGCATCGTCGACATTAAACGGATCATTTGGGAAGTTTTTTCCTTCGTTTGGACGCCATGGGTCATTTCTTACACATGTTGCAAGTGGAAATTTCTATCACGTCGTCTATCCAATACTCACGCAGGCTTTTATACATTTTTACACATACTCACGCATTTATATTTAACATGGATATTATTATTACCAAGCCAAACCGAACCAAGAAATTCGGCAGCCGTACTATAATGTCTGCGCGTTTTCTACATAAGTGCCTGCCTACATACTTAAATGTGTGTGGCTACCTATCTAGGAATATCCTAGATAAAAGAAGAATGTAACGCATTGCGTGCATTTGCATTGGAGACACAGTTAGGCTGAGTGCGAGTTGTCGTTATGTCATGTCCATTTGGATTGGTGAGGATGTGACAGCTACAATGTTGCGTACATTGCATTACTGCCAAGCTATCAGCAGCGACTGATGCATATTAAAAAGGAGTCTTAAGTAGTTATTCGGCCAGTTTTTGGTGTTTGGTATTTGACTGGTGCTCCATGGTGTGTTTTCGTATGTACATGTCACAACTCCCCACTGTCGTTGAGAACGACGTCTCTCTATATTTAACCGAGTTTGAAGTGGAGCTTGGGGGAATCCGTATCTCTGTGTCTGGCTGTGATTTGCTTGACTTTGCTTTACTTTACTCAGCTCGACTCGAATGCTTCTCTCAACGTGACGGCGGTGATATCTGTCACCTTTTTATCTAAAAGACCGAATTGAGAGCCAGATCAACTTTATGAGACATTTCGTCTCTTTGGACTATCATCAATGAGCATAGACGGAAAATGAGGTGTGAGACTTCTGAGCTGTTAAATTGAGTCCTCCAAGTAAGGAAAAGTAAATGGTTAGAATCCATAAACGCAACTTCAGGGCATCGAGTCGTTCGACGAAGCCACAAGCATTCGGGTGAATTGGCAAAGCCGCTGCCATTGCAGATTAATGTGAGGATAGAATACACAATAGTTGTCGATTTCAAGATGGCCTAGATTTTATGTCTCCCTTTTCAAGCTGAAGGGTTTTCCCCATGATGTGACGGTAGACTAAATTGAAGTCATTACAAGCCTACTCAGAAATAGAACCGGAATCAGAACTAAATCCACTGTAGGTAATTATACTAGCCCAGGTTCCGGCTGACAGTGAAGTTGATGCAGGCGGGCGTTTTAATGCCTTCTGTTTTTATCCTCATGCATAATAAAACCTGCGAAAATTGCACCGGACCTGGAGAACTTTGCATAGGATAGGGAGAGTTAAGGGATTCCCGCGGATTCTGCCATATATGTAGGTGTAGGGTGATTATACATGAACGTGCTAGTTGAGGATTATTAGGCTTGTTCAAGATATTGAGATTGGATTCATGCATATGGCGACATTTTCTATGTCGTAGATTGTAGTGGAATTGAAGGAGGTTATTCTGAGGCAGGACTTGGTACAAAATGAGAGGGAGAGTAACAAAGTGTACTAAAGGCTGAGGAGAAGGGGAACGTGACGAAAGGAAGATTGCCTTGTGTACAGTCTACGGATGTACGGTTGATGTGACTGACGAATGTGAAATATATATGGGAAGTAATTGAAAAGAACTGTGAAAGTAACTAGTATTTCGGAAATGTCCCATTAAAAATTTGTGGAATGTGAAGCCGTAAAAGGAGGACGAGGAAAAGACCTTTGAAAGGTATCCGTATCATTTATTATCTTGTCAGAGTCTAGAGTTTCTCATTTTAGCACCCATTAACGCTCGTCACTTGGAGATACCTACAGATTCCGTGCCATCCATTCCATGTGTGGCAATGTACTCTACGACTCTGTGTCTCTGCCTTGGTGCATCTTCCTCTCAATTTCATACCTCGAACTATTTAACTTTGGAAAAAAAAACGAATGAGGACATTCATGTGAGGTAATCAAGTGAAATTTTTACAAATCTAGTAAGTTTCCCACTAATTCGCTAGTTTCAAGTAATTTTATCATCTTTGTCTGGCTTTTTTAAAATAAAAGGAAAAATAAATTTCATGTCTTTCAAAATTTGCGACCGCAGTGTATTATGTATTGTGAAGGCACTCTAGTTAATTAAAGCTCAAATTGCGTCACTTTCTCTATTGATTTTCTTGAAAGTTGCATAAACTCTATCAACGTTGAGTCTGGTTGCATTCAGTTCTTTCAAATCAGATTGTCTCTTTCTATTATTGGCAGCCGTAGTCCTTGTTCTCGTAGTCAGTCTTCTCAGCTGAAAACGATTTTTAGCATATATTGGAATCAGTGACGAGCACACATGAATTTAATACATTGGTAGGTAAAGCTGGAGCTCATACATAACAATAGCTAGTGTTGAAAAAAGAGAATAAAGTGAGTGGTTAATTTAGATACGTGTATTATGTACGTCCAGGTTTTAAAGGGAGGTAGGTAGAGTTTTCCACTTGGTTGGAAATCTTGGAAGACGGAGAGATTAGTTTGTAATGGTAAATGAATAAGGCGGAAGTACCTCGAATGGAGCTTGGAGAATAAGACTCGGTATAGGAGTACCTACCTATAAGGATACTTGTAGACTGATATCATCAAGGTGTCTGGTATATTGTGCATGTTCGACGGGAAGAATTTGAATTACCTACTAATAGGACTGTCGACTTGTATATGTGAGGCTATGAAGCGAAACGACTCATTTTCATTGAGAAGCAGTGAAAGCCGACGGGGAGTTGAGTATACTGTGCTACCTCACTCCTGATTCTGATGGCTATCGACGAATCGAGACGAGTCTGAAAGCTAGTGAAAGGAAGAAGTGAGAAAAAGACGGAGATCCTTATAAATACAGAAATTGATAGGGATATACCTAGGTACGTATGTACATGCACGTGTGAGTAAGCGAAGAATTTATTGAGCTATTAAAATTCTCATCATAGTGTATTTTGAGAATTCCATTCCAGCTCTTAGAGACCAAGAAGGTGAGAGGGAGAGGAGCTGAAACTACAGTCAGGTTTTATCGGAGATGTACAGATGATAGTTGTGCATGAGCTCGGAGAAATGAATGGGTAGGTACCTACATAGGTACGCAATGACACTGACACTCACCCAAACACTTTCTGCGTCTGTTTCGAGTTGTTGAGACACACTCACTTGAATTTATGTTACGTCGGTGTGTAAGTGTATGCAATCGTTTACGAAATGGAGCAGAACAGTATGACAATGAGCTGGAGGGAGTGACAGTCAGAAGAGAAAAAGGAAAGCTCAAGTGTCAACTCGTGTATTACTCGAACCGTATAATATACGACAGAAATTGCTTGTAAAAATTCTAATGTTCAAGTCTTCACTTAGGCACTCTTTTTCCCGTGGAAATAGCATTATATAAATGGAGAACAAACTTTATGTTTGCAAGTTGAACGCAAAAAAGACACGGTGCTGGAAAAAGGAAGGATGTGAGTGTATGGACTCTCGTATTTTATGATTACACAGTTATAGCGTCCTGTGCATCGAAATGGAAATTGCAAGCATGGTGAATTAAGATGGAAAAAACAAGAGGGCTGTGGAACAATTTTATTCCATTTGCGAGCAAAAAAAAGGAAGGTTGGGAAATAAAGGAAATTTCTATGTTTCTCATCATGCCATGCCATCTTTGTATGTTCCCCATGATTCTCCCTATAATGGGAGAATGTGAGAGCTTATATGTATTAGTATGGATTGAGGATATGGAATTTGTGTGATCCATCAATTGATTTGTTGTTTCGCAATTCAGTCGCGTTTCCAAACACTTCAAAGGGAATGACTAGGCCAGCAGGCTGAGTTTGTAGGAATAGAGACGATTCACCATCACGACACCGTAGTCGAGCATGGTATGGAGTAGCATAGGATGTTGTGAATTGCTACGAGTGCTAGAAGTCTTTAGTTATTCTCCTGCCGTTTGGCCGTTGCTGGCATTTCTTTCATCACATTTCTCTACATTCAACTTACATAGGAACTCGTGCAATGGCCATTTGGTTTTCCATTCGGTTCAATATACAGAGAGATGTGAGAATGATGTCGACGTCATTTGGGTGGGGACTTGGAATCATCAGCAAAACCATATATTTTTGGGATGTCCCAAATTATCTGTACTTTCTGTCTATCCACATATGCACGTAGGGGCTTCTTTGATAATTACAAGATAACTTGCAGTGAGATTCACATTACTTGTCGTAACAGCTAGAGATCAGCCTCCACCATTTTAAACTTTACTCTGAAAAAAGAAATTAGTTTAGCAATCCTCAAAGGTGCGTGGCTACAGGATTTGTAGATAAATTTCTCCTGTCGCTTGTAATATATAATTATATAAATATAAGTATACCTTCCTGTCTATTGCTACAAGGATCAACATCGGCACTGATTTCGGTTGTAGAGTAATGTTGGAATTTGGGGACTCATCCGTCATTGGACCGAGGGACTTTCAAGACATTTCAGATGTCCGATCCATTTTAGTTTTAGGATAGATCAGCTTTATGGGCAGAGCAAAATTAAGTTTGGATACCTACCCCCGAGTTCTATATAGGAGAGCACTTAATCACAGGTTCTAGGAGTGTTCAATTCCTATGTGGAACTACATACAGATATACATACCTGCACTAGCAAGAAGACGAGGTAGAGACAGACACGAAGAAGGATTGTTCTGTATTTCATTGGGAAAGCTGGCAGGAAAGTAGGAGCTAATTTCAGTTTGTAAATTTTTTAAAGACCGGAAAAAGTTGATGGGTTTACTTTTACGTTGATAGTTCTTGCACCAATTCCAGGAAACCGTTGGGAGTTTAAAAGTCGTGGAAAAAATATTGTAAAAAGCTAATGCTAAGTACTTATTGAGTTAGTAATACGAACTGAGTGGAACTCCATCGTCTCAAAGATAGTGGATCGTCGTTATACGAGTACAACGTTAACGCATTTAGAATGAGCCATTGAAAGCAATGATTTTTCCATTAGATTTCCTACGATATTCTTTCCCTCTTTTGAGATAAATTCAAATAGATGTCGGTACAAATGTGTGAAGGTGTGTTTAATGGAATAGAATGGGGACTTTCAGCGAGTCGTGGTATAAATAGTGAATTGTAATCGAAATTGAAAGAGGCGAAGGTACGTAACTACCTACTTGAGTTGAAAACTAATACCCACGACCAAGAAACTTGGGTACCTTGTCTTCGCTTCCCTTGTCTGACTTTACCTTAACGATTCCAAGGAGCAGGAGGAGCGGAGCTCGGAAAGAATGAGAAGATGGAAGAGGTACCTCCGTTAGATAACGATGTATCCAATAGGCATTATTATTAGTTTGATTCTTCATTTTATTTCTATATTGAAAGCATTGAGAAAGTAATCACTGTTTTTCCTCTTGGTCTGTTTTGGTCTCGGTTCTCTTTCAAGTGGAATTTCGTGGAAGTGCATCTAACGTTCTTTACAACGTGTACTTATCATATCATTGTACTAGCTATCGGAGTATAAGTCAACGAGTTATTTGATATTTGGTGGTGTATAGTGGAGACAGATAGAGAGAAAGAGACAAGAAAAAAGAAATTATTAGATAGATTCGGTATGGTGTATTGAATAGACGAGGAGAAGAACAGGGATGAAGATGCATAAGTGTGTGGGTATATATAATATTATGTGTATAGAAACACGATTAAGTAGCAGCAGAGGACGCTCGAGTGCTCGTTGAGATTTTCTGTAGGATTATGAATGAGTCAATTTGATATAGGTTTGGTTGGTGTGTTGTGTGGGGCCTAGGAATTTTATAGTGATCTTTTTATTCCCAGGATGATGTGGGAAGAAAAAGAAATGAATTGAGATGAAATGGGAAGCGAGAGGAGAACAGTGTTCTGATTTCTTTTGTTGCGACTCTTATAGCTGGTTGTGATGTGAGTATTTGAACGATGCGATGGTTGGTAGTTGGTCTGTACTTTTGTTTCCTAACCGTGCATACTGCATACATTCCTTTTGGTGGTTTGTTGGTGTTAGAAGAGGCTAGTGGAAGTGGAAGTTGGAGAGGGAGGAAGATGGAGAGTGTGAGTGAGAGTAAGAGAGAAAATAGGCTCATTTGGTCCACATTTGTTCAGTCTAGCTTGTTTTCGTGTGTGTTGTTGTTCCTCCTGCACAACGCCGTGATTGTGTCTCACAGACAGACAGACTTCTCATGTATTGGAATTGTCCCCTTTGAATAATTTATTTGTGTTACATCGAACAACACCACCGAAAAATATATTTGAGTTCTTTATTTTTGGGGTTTTCTCTCCGTTACTCTCTCTCTCTCTCTCTCTCTCGAGCTGACTCTGTTCTTTGGTATTTCGTCGTCTCTCCCCAGTCATTGTGTTAGACGTAGGGTAGACACCCAAGTCTTGTACCCTTAGAAATGACTTGGCTAGGCGCAATATGTGCTGGCTAAGTGAAAAATTCCAAAATTGAAACGAGGCAGAATTCGATTCTTTTTTACTTAAGATTTCTTTATCTTCCTTTCACGATTCTCCTCTATTTTTTATATTTTTTCTCGTTTTTTTTTCAGTTTGATTTTTTCTTACGGGTAGCAGATGTAGTATTAGTGAAGGTACGGTACTTACTGTTGGGCGTTATCTTGTCTTCTCTCCTTTCCTTTTCCTCGTCCCCTTCCTCTCGTCGTCTGGTGGATTCTGTGATCTTGTGGAAAGGAATGGAAGTGGAGTTAGACGAGTTAGAGGCTTTAGTGCATGTGAAGTGTCTTTGCATACGGTGAAGACAAAGTGGAGGAGGAGTGGTAGTGGTAAGTAGTGAAGACTAGAGAGACTTGGAGGAAACAAATCAGAAATCGATATTTATGTCCCTTGTGTTATCTGTTCTTGTCTTTGGCCTTTATTGAACTTCAAATTTAGTTTCTGGATCTTCTACTCTTTTCTGATTGGGAATTGTAAAGTAATGTATGCATAGGTTTTCTTCTTGCTCCCAATTTCTCGGTGGAGGAAGAGCGAAAAGGAAATAAAATTGTCTTGCATATTTGAATCTATTGGGTTATTTTCGTCGACAACAGGTAAGGCCTGCCGGGTAAAAGGTTCGAGTTGTACGGAAGAGGGATGAAAGTGTATAGAGTAACACACCCGTAACACACCCGTAACACACCTAGCACAACAAAATAGAACAACTTGTATCCTTGTGAATTTAAAATTTTCTTCACTGAAAAGAATTTATGTTTTACAGTGGGGGAATTCCGACTCGTCCTATAATGCTGTAGTGTACAATGCACTGCTCCACTACGTACAATTGTGTGTGGGTGTATGAAATCAATGTCAATGGCAATATAGGAATATACAAATGCCAAAGTAGTAGAGTACACCGCAGCACAAAATAAAATGGGAATAAAGCGCGTAAGCGAAAGTAAAGGGAAAGCTAGTGAAGGAAAGGAAAGAAAAGAAGAGAAAGTAAGTTCTATTGTAGGGAAAAATGTAATTTTCAATTCTTCAAGACTGTTGGATTCGGTAGAGAATGGTTTGTGAGGATTGTGAGGAAGTGGGTGGAAGTGAGTTTCATTAGTTCACGATGCGTTGATGTGGTCGTTGTTGTATTTTAACCAGGCGGTAAATAGAAGATGCGAAGCCATTCTCGGAACAGGATTGATATCGGCAATCGGCGTCATACACTTTGAAGGAAGTTTTGTTTATTCGGTGAAAGTCGTCCTCGTCAGTCAGGTTGATGTGTTTGTGATCGTGAATGTGTGTGTATCTGTATGTGTGGGAAGAAGTCGACGTTGAAACTTTCCTTTCGAAAGGGGATCATCGACAGCAGCCCCTTGAACAATACAAGGAGGGAAAACGATCAGCGATATACGCAGCATTGGTCGTTGCTTAGCGGAAGAATCTGAGAAGGCGCACTCATTCAAAGAGACATGCAGCACAATCTGTATTTGTGAGGCATAAAATGAAAGCGTGCAGTGCATTATACTTGCCGAACCTTATTGACATTCATTGGTTATTCACAAGCAGTTCGCTTCATAACATTTGAGTGTGTGCGTTTATGGGTATGTGAGTGTGTAGTGAAGGTGCGGGAGTTTGTGTATGGGTAGGTAGATGTATGAAGTACTTACACACTTACAGTTCCAGCTACATGTAAGACGAAGCCCTCGGAAGGAGAGTGGAGGGAATGCAAGAGGAACGGCTTGTACTTAATAGAATAGAATTTGCATGACTTGACAAGGGTCGGTGGAGCTACTCGTTCGCTTCTGACTCGAATATTATTACATTCATGTTTATTACAGTTTGAATGTCAGATGGGGAACTGTTCAATGGTTTAAATTATTATCCCTTCATGCATTAGCTATGGAAGCGGAGCGTATGCAACTATATAGATATATATGTCGTTTTAACTTCCTTGATCAAGAGTTTCTTCCCATCCATAAACATTTCAAGAAACATCAATAATAGTCTTCCAGGTTCCTGGCGCCTCCAGATAACTTCATATTTTGATTACAGTATGAGAAGGAAAGAGGAAAAGAGACAGGACGAGGGGCTGTGTAGGTACGTTTGTGTGGGTGCTGCTTGGCTGACTGTCTGCCCTTAAGAGAACTTTGAAACTCTGTGCATAAACTTTTTATAAGTGTAGGTTGGAATTTGTTTGGAATTACTAGTGTAGGTACGGTAGGATACGGTCGGTGTGGTATGGAACATGGAATATTTGCTGTGTGTGAAGTGGAAGGTATCGTGATCACGATCGTGGTGGAGTTTGATGTGGAATATGGAAGAATGCTTGGAAAGGGAATATACTTAATATAACTGAGCGTCAGTCAGTCCACGTAGTTTGATGGTCAATGCGAACCGGACCTGACAAGTGCACGAACGTATGTTATGTACATGCACCTGCATGTCAGTCTGTATTGAAGTGGGGAGGCAGGTCGTAATCTGGACACCAATCAGTAGTTGTACACTCAACATATTTTGTCTATCTCGGAGTAGATATTATTTGTCAGATCAAATCCCAAATCTCATTCAATTTATAAGGATACAGAAAGTTTATGCTGTTCTGAGCATTAAGAGTTTAGCGTGTTTTTTCCTCCCGAGGACTGTGACTTTGAGAAGGGAGAAAGTAAATCTGGTCTGAAATGCAGGATAATTTTTGATGTGTGTGCATATGTACACTTGTTTGTCGACTCGAGAGCCAGACGAGGAGGTGGTTTTGAGGCTTTTGTATCTTAACATGTAATAATCCCTTGAAATATTATGTAGGAGAGAATTATAGGTGGAATTCATCTTCATGAAGGAGATCTTGTTGACTCGTACGACTCGGCGTTCGTTCCATTGCATTGCTTTCCTTCTGAATGTGATTGTGGGGTGGGTAGTTGTAGTCCTAGTATTTATTGTGCTCATGGAGTTTGTGAAACAGTTTTCTAGTTGAAGTTTCGGGCTGCATACATGCCATGCCATGCCATGCCAAACTATGGAGTTGGAGGTTGGATGAAATAAAGTTTATCTTGCTTGGTTGTTCTAATAATAGACTGGAGATTTGATGGGAAAAAGCAAGTTTGGACAGCTCGTGACACTTTGGTAGAAAAGGGTTGCTGAAATTGAAGTAAAAGTTCTTCGTGTTCAACTTCTAGTCTGTCTGTCTGCCTGCCTGGCCTGTATGTCGTTCTCTCGCTCTCTCTCTCTCTTTCTCTCTGTTTTGTTTAACAATCATTTTTATAATACGAAAGTGTGTATACGTGAGAGTATAATGTGCTGCGAGAGCTAGAGAGAGAGAGGGAGAGAGCGTGAGTAGAGCTAAGCCGACGCGAGTTGCTCTTCTGTCTCTCGATGAAGTGGAAAATTTTGGGTAGACACCCGTCTGCCAAGTGACAGCTTTGTGGCTCCTATGGCAACGTTATTCATTCTTGATACTTAGTTTGACATCGGCGGAATGAAAAGCAGTCTAACTGATTCGTTCATTTGTAATGACAATATTATGCGCCTAAAACACATGGCGAAAAAGTCAGGTAGATTTGAATGTTACGTGAATAGGTTTAGATTTGTATATGCCTACCTACCTACGTTTGAAAGTTAGTTGGCTGATGGTGTCTAATCCTAGTCCGACGTGTGGTACCCCACGGCACGGCGCAACGTCTCCGTCATTCATCGCAGAGCTTGTAGAATAACTTTTATGAAAATTATTCAAGGTTATGGGTAGGAAAAAGGAGTATTTGCAGTTTGCTCCTCTGCCGCGCATTTAAGTAGGGAAAAACTATCTGTGTAGTCGTAAGCGGGAAGGTCAAAGTTTGCTCGTGATTCAAAAACGTATGATGTGAACGTAAAGCGTAACTGTTCTGTGAGTTGGTGATGGTATAAGATAGAAGTACCTACATAGGTATTTAATGTTCGTGTGCCTGAAGGGCTGTGCACGTAGAATATAGGAATGTAGTTTGGAATGAATGGACAAAGGTTAGTTTGCGGTGGGGAAAGGGAGAGGGAAAAGGAGTAGGAGTCTAAAAGTCTGAGTGGTGGTCGGCTTGGTTTGGTCGCAAGCATAAATTTTAGTATATGGCGTCTGAAGGATTGACTCGACGAGGTTATGTAATTATTATGATGGCACCATTGTATTTTTAATTACCCGGAAAGTTTAAAATAGTTTGAAGATGAAAACAAACTGTCAGCATAGTAGCCCAATGGTTAACACCGAAATACCTAGTTAATTAATGCTACAAATAATCCATTTATGTGTGCTCATAGCACACTTGAAGGGTTATTTGTATATTTGAATTTTTTAGGCAATCTGGTCCGGAGTTGTCTGGTCTGGCCCGAGAACGTGGACCAGACTAGACCAGACCAGACCAGACCATGCCGACCACTAAGTCCGAGACATGGTTAATGAATGGAGGATGGAAGTGAGTGGAGAGGATGATGAGAGTGGTTAGTTCGTCGGTTGAGTCCATGGTATGCTTATGGGGCCGTTTTTATTCAAAGAGTGTTCGGGTAGACATTGGTAGAGCATTGTAATGGAATGATCCGGTGTCGTCCCAGTGGACAGTTGACTCCATTTGAAAAATATCATGTGGACGTGGTTGTGTCTGGATTTCCTACACATGTTTCCGTATATCTTGATCTGGCTGTTGGAAGATGGGTACTGCTAAATAGTGAGAGAGGATGCGGATGTGGATATGAATGTTTATTATAGGGAGAGAGACGGTGTGGGCCCGAAATGCATTGCACAATTTCTGCCTGTGTGCATTACACTGACTGACTGGTTGAGGAGCGGTACAGTGCTCTGGACCGAAGTAATGGATGAGAGGGCGGAGGTTCCATGTTTATGTACTGTGATGCAGGATAATGAAAAGAAAATAGATGAGAGTGGAGGAAGTCGGCACGTGCATATTGGCGGCTTGTAATCCCGCCTGGAACACGTACCACTGAGTCTGTCTAAATATTATACACACTCACAGGTTCTTCGCTCGAAACGCTCAACTCGTTTTCCGTGAATTCTCAGACCGTCGTTTCATTCCTGTCTGCCGGCTGCCTGCCTGCCTTCCTGCCAAACTCACTCACTCACTTTTCTTTCTTCCGCTTTTCCAAGAGCGGGCTTCGAGGACAGGGATATATTTGATGTGTTCGCTATTGCTTCACGTCGACTTTCCATGTACTTTGTTTCTTGTCCTGTTCACTCTGCAGCGGTCGAGGCATGAGATATCAATGCAATGGAGAATGCGAGTAGGTGTTGGTTCATGGGTTGGTTGGTTTTCTTATCTTTTTCTTCGGCACATTTGATAATTTGTCGGGATGCCAAATAAAAAGGGAAAGATGGTGACACTATTTGAACATTTAAGCGAAAGTGGATAGAATAGGTGGCTATAAAGTTATACGGCTCGTAATGGAAAGTACGGGAAAAATTAAAAGAAAGTAGGTGAAAGTGGAACGGGTAGGAATTTGTCTTGAACTGCTCCTTAACTTTATGGAACGTGAGTTGGTTGAGTGCTTAGTTTAGTTTAGTTTCCCTGGCCATATTTGTTCTAACAATGTTCCATTGCGATGGAAACTTTCCTCCGGTAGGATCCACCACTGTCATAGAACTCAGACTCGTAGTCGTCGAAGATCAGCTTCGACTTCCACTTGGAATGGAGTTAGTGGGCAAACTTTTATTATGTAGCTGTGTGAGGATGGCAATGGCAACCTTCGATCTCTGTACATTAAATTTGTAAGAATGGGACAGTTCGTAAATATCAAGCAGGGAGGATGAGGATACGAACAGGCATTGGAATACTAGTATGAGAACCAGAACCTGAGTCAGAACCACAGTGGAGTGGTTTACATAATATATTATCAGTAACTTCATTTCCTATGCGAAATTTGATATCTTTATCTACTCCTAATTTCTGATGTCTACATCCAATTTTTTTTTTGTGGAAGCCTTTCCATACTACATGTTTCACGTGTGATGGAAGTCTAAGTGAGGCAAGTAAACGAGAAGCGGTGAATATTTTTCCAGCGTATCCCTACAGCAGATGATGTGATGAATGTATGGAGTATGGATCTATGTATAAAGGTTGTGAATATTAATCATTGTTATTTTTTCTTGTTACAGGGGGACTCGCCATTTGGTAAATCAGAGGCATACGTTAAATTGGAGCAACTCGGAGAAGGATCGTACGCTACGGTTTTCAAAGGGTTCAGCAAGTAAGTTTTAAAATGGGATTTTTCACTTTAATTAATTTATGGAAAGTGAATGGAAAAGCTGATAGCAGGAATAGTGGTGGTAGTACGTAGTTGAGAAGAGAAGAGAAAGAAGAGCCTCAGCTTTCCAAGGAGAAAGCTGGCCGAGTCGGGCCGATGTATATTTATTAAAGGGGAGGCATTTGAATTCTTATGATTATTATTCATTAGTTGTTGGATATCCTTAATACTAGGTAAAACAATGTTAAGTCTTGAGTTATACGGTCTATGTGTTTGGGCAAGTCTGGCAGTTTGTAGTTCGTGAGGATGCATACTGCAGCTTACTTGTTCCTATAATTCCCTCCCTTGTCATGCCGTGCCATGCGAAGCTGCATGTTTGCTAATAGGTATCCTGTCAGAAGAGTGTAGTCAGGTGAGTTTGGATATGAGGCTAGTTGTAAAAGCATTTGGGGCCTTACCTCCACTGATTTTTACTGTTTGTCCAATCATTTCAATTTCATAACGTGTTCACGAAGAATTTTTTTATTTCATGGTCATTTGTTATCCCAATAATCTTATCGGCCCTAAAGAAGTATAAATTACTATTATCTCAATTCAAAACTCGCAGCTACAGTATTAGTATTGTATTGCATCTTCAATATGAAAACAAGGAATATTTTTTATGGACCAGCTTTAAAGATAGTATTGCAAATTGAATGAAAAATCTTGTAAAATACTCACTATTCACTATTTTTATACTTAAGGCATTAATTATAATTGACATCACTATAGTAATAAAGCAGTTCCTTTTTGGCATTTATAACGCTTACTGAGCTTTTTGGTAGTTATAAGAGGTATGATAAGAATCTCGCATTTGTTTAAAATACATACACGCTATTCATGCAGCAGTATAGTGTATGCGTACCTATTTCCACAATATTTCGTGCTTCATGATTACGGTCAACATAAAAATTGACGTAACACTCATTTAAAGGATTTGAAAATGTTGAAAGTAAAAAATGTTTCTGCACTCTGGTGTCCTGCACTCTGATGTCTTTGCACTTCTTCGACTACAATCTCCTGGTCACACTCTTGTGACCCACAAGCGTACTGATGACCTGTGTGTGTAGATTGTGTGAGGAAAGTGAAAGTCTCGTGCTGGGAAAGGTTAGGAAGATATGTGTTGTTGTTGTTGCGGAGTGGCAGACAAGGAGCTTAGGTGCGTTTTATTTATGAAGGGATCCAATTAAAGATTAATTAATTTGAAGGAGACGAGTAGAGTTGTTCAGATTTGAGGAGTTCCATCCAATTACCAGCAGAAATGGTTGAGGGTGTATTTTCTTGCTTCATTCTCTCTTATTGCAGGAGGAAAACGTTTCCAAATCCTCTGTAATCCTCTAAAGTGGAATAGAAATGTAGACGACTGCCAGACGCCCGTGCTCCAGCATTCTTTTTCTCTTTAAAATGAATAGGGAAATCGTTGCGATGCGTTGACGAAGCTAATCGTAGAGTGAACGAGTCTTAATTTTGTGTGCGACATAATCTTACTTTCCCACTGATCGGTCTGTGAAATTTCTGCTCAGCATATTATCTTCCACCGGAACCAAACCAGACCAGAACAAAGCATGCCAAGCCAAGGTAGGCTGGGCCAGAAGTTCCCTTGATTTTCAGCCAGCTGCTCTAGATCGAAAGATTGTGCACTTAATAGCCATCGCCAGTGTAAAAAGGAATAGAAAGAAACTAACGTGAGAGTCCTACTTTGTTAAATGCGTATCATTATAATCCGCTGCTGCTACTGCCACTACTACTACTTCTGCCGGCGTGAATTTCTCCCCTACATAATACTTAATTTAAATTTCAGAAATTTTGTCCTGAGGTAGTTAGACCAGTTCTTCTTGATAGTCTTAATGTTGTAATCGCTTAATACCTACTCCAGATTATTCCGTAGACTTTTCGTTCTAGTTTTGATCAAGATGGAAATTTTTGAAAGATACCTGGATAAAGTGGGTAAATTGTAGAAATATAATTGCGGATGTAGAGCTGTGGACTAATTATATGCAGAAAATATTGGCAGTTGTACCGATGATTTTTTGCTCCTAGTCAATTATACGGGAGGACTTAGGACTAAGAATGGAAATGGGACACGTGCAAATGTGCCAACGTGAGGTTTGCCTCTCCATAAAATTTTGCTTGGCTCGCAATCTGTGTGCTCCTACTTGGTTTAGTTTAGTTTGGTTAGGCTTGGCTTGGCTTGGCTTGGCTTGGTCCTTGTGGGTGGTAACAAGTTTAAGTTCATGGTTTCTTGGCTCGTTGTTTCTGTTGTTGTTGGAGAGGGAAACGAATGTATTTACATCCAATTTTAGTTTAGTGGTGACTGCGATTTGCATAGTGATAACCGGAGGGGTAGAATTAGGAGGAAAAAATTGCTCTGGCTCACATACAACGACTGAGCTAGGTGTGTGCAAACAGGCACAGCATGGCATCGCATGGCATGGCTTGACACAGGGTAATGTCTAAACTAACAGAATTTGAACTGGAGTAAATCTTTACCGTGATCTTGTTTGATGTTTTTTAAAGTGAGAAAAATTTGCATCGTCAACAAGGCACTCGTTCATCCATAGTAGTGGGTATAGGTGCATATCCATTCTAATATAGGGAAACAGAGGACAGGGATAGGGACGTGGGCCAAGTTTAAAAGGATGAGAAATGAAGATGTGACTTGACTGCATAAACGGTAGAACGATAACAACCTTTGACACTTGATTAAGCTAATGTTGATATTCGGGCACAATTGTGTAAGGGATGGTGTGAGACGTGATTTTCGAGTTTGCATGCATACAAACGACAAACCCACCACACCGTCATGCCACCCCCCACCTTTCCTCTTCCCCTCTCTCTCTCTCTCCATCATGTATATATCTTGAGTAGGTAGGTAGTCTACTGGTGTGTGTAGTTGTTGCTAACCTAAAGAGGCGTAATGGTTTTTTGAATGGCTCGTGCTCTATCCGGTGACTTACTCCTGACATGTACAACAAAGTTCACCGTTAACTCTCTTTTTCACACATTACCGCGAGCACAGGTTCTTCTATATCCTGGAACTGTTAAAAAATCGACTGCGCTAAGCTTCTTATCTGCAAAGAAAAGGCGTAGATTCATGGAATAAAAAAGCCAAGAAGAAGCTATAACATGACACTAAGGGTTACTCCCTATCTGTATCACCGTTTCCGTTCCTTTGCTTTGAATGCATGGAATTGTGTAAATGTGCTGGAGCTTCATAGTGGGGTGGTGGTTGTTCGTTTTGTTGGAAAGGTCTGTGATAGTGATAGAGGTGCAATGAAAGAAAGAAAAGGATTTGACTTTCTCTTTCTCTGGCCATGAAATGGTTTTTGTGTGTATGTCCTGCTCATTGAGTGATGGTTCTATTAGAGAGGTTGGCTGTATATATTTCATTGGGAGGATTCATAGAAGAAAGTTAACGTAGTAGTTTGGGAGAGACAATTGCTTTCCTTTTTGCCCCAAGAGGAGAACAAAGAGAGGCAAGAGATGGACAGGCGGACAGGAAGGCGGATGGACAGACGTGATTGGGAATGGAGAAGCGGCAGCATTTGGAGAGGCAGTAGTACCTACAGTGAGTCAGGGACAAAGTGGCAGTCGTAGTGGCCATGGTAAAGCTCCAGTCAGACAAAGGAAGAAAGAGTGGGAGAGAGAGAGAGAGAGAGAAGGCCGAGAGTGAGAGAGAAAAGAGAAGAGAGAAGGCCATGTTGATGTTGTGACTTGTGAGTGACTTCCGTTGAAATGAAGTGCATGGAGATTCGGATCGATTTTCCGCGAAGTGATGCGGTCGGTCCATGTGATGCGGATGAGACGATATGTATAGGTGTAGAGTGTAGCTTTACTAGAGCTCGGTCGGTCTTCGGTGGGATATCTATATAGATGTGGCGAGAAGGAAGCCAGCGAACTTTTTCCATTGAGGAAGCGCCCCTCCACATCCACCACTCTGCCGACTGTAGCCGAAAAACTCCCCTTATTCTCCAGCACCAGTTCCCTGTAGAAATTTTACATTATACTCAATACTTTGCAGATTTATATGTAGAGCAGGATGCTGGATAGGACAGGATGGAGTGCGATAGGAAGAGCAAGACATAGCCGCGAGATAATGCATATTTGGCTTACGCTCCTACTACTATGCATCAACATTCAGTGTTGGCTTGGCTGCACCTACTGAATCAACTTAAAATAACACAAATACCCAGATACTTTCCATATGCAGCTTGTGTTGTGTGTGGTGAGCGTAGCTATTTCAAAGTGTACCTACGAGATACCATTTGATTTTGATTTTTTGCATCGTGCAGACTATTCAGTGCAAGGGTTATCATATTTATATCCCCCCTTAAGTTCGCCTGGGTAAATACATGAGAAATTCGGCTTTGGCTTCGGTTTCGGCTTCGGCTTCTTTTTTTGGCTTTGCCTTTGACTTCCACTTGATATACCCAACGGAGAGTAGAACGTACTTTTCCCTATCATTTCGTATAGACAATACGGGAAACTAGTCATCTCATACATGCAGTAATGTAGCTACGGAGTTTCCTTTCCCTTGCCCCTGTAGGCAGAGGCAAATGCATAACCATAGCCTTGAGCTTTCAGCTTATCTGTTTCACAGGTGACTCACTTTTATAGAAATCAGCAGGCATTCGTTTGGTTAGTCTTGTGGGAAAGAAGAGAGAGATTTGTTGATGCACGTAACAGTATTTTTTCTCGCTTTGATATTGAACTGTGATGACGTCATGCTATAGGACCCATGGGCAACTATGTAATGGTAATGTGCATTGGCACAGGATGCATGTATGTATGTAGCTCTCCAGTCTTCCTCTCTCTGGGTACGTACTGCGTGCAGTCTTATCTTAATTGCATTACTATCTTTATGGGTAAGGTTAAATCTATTCTCAGAAGAACATCTTGGAGTAATTAGTTTAATTTGTTCCATTTTCCATGTTTATTGGGATGCTATGGTATGGGTTGAGTTTGATCTGGAATTGCTGTGCTGCGTATATATGCTTGAGGAGTGAGTAAGTAAGTGAAATCATTCTTTGTTGATTGTGCTTATTGAGAGAAATACGATTGCATGGATGCACTTGAGAATGAGGAATTATGGAAGGGACATCCAGTGATAGAATAGTGGGGAATAGAAGAATAGAATTTGGATTGAGATTTCGAGACACAGGGAGGACACGGGATGGTGGAAGTGGGATATGTAACTGTGTAGAAACGGTGGCGATTTCAGAGGAGAAGTGGAAGCAGAAACAGACGTGATAGAAATGGATGTATTTCCTTGCTGAATGGTCCGTAGGAGTTGGGAAGTCATGGAACATCAGAGTTTAATGATATGGTTTAGATATATTGGTGGGTTTGGGGAGGGAACGGAGATTCCCGTAGTGGTGTCATGCAATGCACTGTTAATACAAGTAGCTTGGTGTTGGTATGTAATGGCTACGGAAGGAAAGAGACTTGAATATGTGTGGGATTTGTGTTTAGTCAGTGAGGAGGGAGAAAAGTATTTCATTCAATGAGTCAAATGTCTCATCCTGACCCTCACTATGAAGACAAGACATACTTCTCGCCCCATTTTACGAGGCTCTTGTAATTGGTGACAATTGATAATAATCACCCTAGAGTTTGTACAAATTCAAGTCATCATTAATGGAACAAATGGAGGAAGAGGAACTGTGGATGTGGATGTGGATTTGGATGCTCGTGTGGACGGCGGATATGTAGGCAGAGGAATGGTCGATGTGAAGGGAAATCCAGTATGTACCTCAGGTGCTGTAGAACTTTAGATAAAATTCAATTGAATGATAAAGTTTAGTTTCATATAATTTCATAACGTTTAACTTCCGACCGTGTGCCTGATATAGTCGCAGTAGCGTTGCATTCCATCGGATAATTATACCTACCTATCTACCTACATGTGAAAGTTGGATGGATGGAGATATAGGTGCCTATATATATATATGTTGGCCGTCCGCTCGTTTGTATGCGTTTTGAACCTCGTGATGCGCTTGGGGCTTTGAGCAGTCCAAGTCTCAGTGCATAAATACACATTTAGTTTTTGTTTTTTTGGACCGGGATTCGGATTCGAACTTGAGTTTCAAGTGTGACGTCGTAATAGTTTCACCAATTGTGTTTCTAGAAGCTGCTTCAAGCTCTTCGCTCAGGGCTGTCTCTTTGCTGTAATAACTATGAAAGGTAGGATTATTTATAGGTGTTCGATATTTTATGCATGTAGTGTCTGAAACTACGTGGTATTTACAATGTAGTTTGTTTTTTCAAGGGCTTAAGGGAAAACTGGAACTCGGATGGGAATGGAAATTATGATGGAATTTATGTGACGTTACTGACAATGGGAATGGCAAGGCGAGCCTGTATTGTCCTTGCATTTCACGTATTATTTCGCCAACATTTGCAAACATGAGGAGAAAGTTATGATGGAAACTAACATGGAGTACTTATTGAATAAACATACATTAATTTTGTTTTGTGGGTGACTGTAGTATTATCCTTACTTATGTAGACGTAGTTGGATTCAAGTGTTATTGTGCTAGACTAGAGAGATACGGCCATATTTCAAATGTGCAGGGACACGTAGGTGGATGGGTGGGTGGGAAGGAGGGAGGAAGGGTAGTGGTATTTATTATGTAATGATTGTTGAACAAAATGAATGTTTGGAAGTACGTGTAGTAACATTATTACGGAGGATTTGAATGTGGCTGGAGGAGATTAAAGAAGTAAGGGTAGATTTATTGTTTCAACGAGACATTAGTCAGTGGGTTGAAAAATACTCTGGACAGGAGGACAGGACAGCAATAACGGAGGACAGACTTGCAAAAGAATTTCAAATTGAACGTTTAACTCTAACTCTGTCGAGTCAGCATTCATTCGGCGCTTGACAACTTGTAGTCCATGCCTTGTACTGTACTCGTACTCATACTCATCTCCTTGCTTCTTCTGTCTATTTCTGCTTTTCAATTGCAACTTCAATGTGGTGGTATAGCATAGCCTCGTGTGAGGACAGGATATGATATGCTACGGATATACCTACCATGACATAGATATGAAGGAACATGCACACTAAATAGATGATGCTGGATGGTGAGAACAGTATTTTAAGCTACAAAGACTTTTAGTGGCACTTAAGGATGGGGATTCATCAAATGCAATATGTTTCCTCTTCTCGTGAATCTTTCCTGTCTCACATTATATTGCTTCTATACAACTACCCACCGACTGTGGAGGAAACGCCGAGAGAGAGAGAGAGAGAGAGAGAGAGAGACGAGAGTGAAGGAGGTACACTTGTTCCTTTTAACTGTCGATTTACATGTAGGGAGCTCATGTATTCTTTAGTTTGACAGATAGAGCACTCCGAATTCATTCCTAGTTGCATTCATTGAAGTCAACCTACTTCCAATTATGCTTATGTATGTATCCATTCTATCTTCTTTTCAAACCCGACATTTTTTTGTTGCGAGACTTTTATTTTGAAACTCCTACTCGAAACTGAATGCTCGGTTCGACCTTAGCAGAGTAACGTGAGTGTCGAAGCCGAAACTAGTAAGTATCTTTATTATATATATATGAGGATGAGTTTGAGTATGCGTATCTGTTTGAGGTTTGCAGGTACATAGTTTAATGTCGGCCATATATCTTTGTTAGTATCATTAGGTATAAGTGAAGAATTTGTTTTGGAAATAAATGCACAATGTTTTATGCTCGGGTGGTCGACTTGTTTCTAAATTTGTAGTGAGGTACTCGGTGTAAAAGTGCGGAGTGAAGACGAAGGAGATATGGAGGGACTCAGGAGCGGTATCTACAGACGCTTACCGAGATAGAGGATATTAGTAGTTATAGGTGTGTGTTATCTTTGTGTATGTGTATGTGTGCGGTGGTGCAAGCTGGATGTGGAAGTGGTGGAAGGAAGTAAAAGTCGAGTTTATTCGCTAAACCAGGAATCCATACGTAGGCCATAAATAAGCGATAATTGGGTGGGCTTGCATGACACATAACTTTGAGAGCATGCAAACTTTTCTCTCGTCCACGATCTGCTGCTGCTGCTACTGCTGCTTCTGGTAGTGTAGTTGGTAATTGTGCTGGTTGCAATCATACCGAACTAGTGCTGGTGGCTAGAACTGTTACTCCTATTTTCCGTTTCTTGAGTCCTCACATATATAGAACTTACGATTAGAGGCGGGCTACTGTCAAGCGATATTTTCGAACGAATAATCAACACTCCGCTGAACCTGAACATGGGTGTGCTCAGGATAATTAATTATCTCTTCACACTATGCCGTGTAAAGTGCAAGCCAGGCTCGTTTCTCTCATTTCTCCCGGTCTCTCGGCTCTTCCGCTTACCTTCAGCCTTGAGTTCTTGAGAAGGATAATGTATGGTTTGCAGTCGCTGCGATTAGTGTTTATACAAAGCAGAGATCTCAGCGTTAAACATGTATTAACGGAGGTAGGTACATATGTAGGTACGAACTTACGTCTTGTATCTTGGTCTTGTGGGTTATGCACGGATGGATGGATGGATGGATGGATGAATGGTTGGTTCGTTGGGTTAGAGAAAAGAGTAAGAGTTGCTTTGATGTGTGCTGTATACTGCTACGGTTGCGGCTGCTGTTTTGACTGCCTCGCTAGTGTTCACATGCGAAGTTGTTCATTCGATGTGAATGTGAATTGCAGCAATAATAATAATTGTCTTTTGAGGATTATCTCTGTGATTCATGTCTTTATATAGAAATTAAATGTCTTCATCCGGAAGATCTAGTTTGTATGAAAGTTTGCTGTGGGAAAAATAATTTGTAAGAGGGATTTTCCTTGCGGTTACAATGGGTTACAATATATGTCCATATTCTCCTCTCTGCATGCCTTATTGTTACATATCAGGTTTGCCAAAAATGTTATGTGAAGGATTTCGCTATAAGAAGCATATACATATTTTTGTGGTTAAAGATAGTGGAATGGAGAACCTGGAGTTGCCATAGTTGGATTCGTATTATCCATTGGAGAGAAGATGGTGATGGGTATTATTATTGCAGATTCTAACTACGTTTCTCAAGGAAGATGGGATGTGATGTGTTCATTTATTTAGCTTTTCGGTTTGCTACTGTACTGTGAGTACTGCACGGTGGCATTAGTGTGATGTGGTTATACCAAGTCGTGGGTAGGTTTCGGTTATTTGCTAATAGGATTCCATTTTCTCTTGTTCAAATAAGTTTCGCAATGGAAGATGAAACGAAGTTTGCCAAGGGTTCGTCAGGTAGCATATATCTAGAGACATTGTATGCTTGGCAACTTATTCCGGAGAGAAGGCATACAGATTATCCGTAGTTATATTCAAATTCAGTCACGCTGGGTGCACATGGTGGTACATACTTACATACTGCGTTGAAGACACAAGACGAGTTAGAAAACTCTTGAGAAATATGTATGTACCTAGACCTAGGATGGAATCCACGCGGAGTCATGGAGAGTGGTAGGTGCATGCATTTATGCATGTGCCATACAACACAAGCCATGAGAGTGGTGAGGACGATGGTGGGTTGGCGTGGGCATAGAATAGAATAGAATAGAATGGTGGAGAGGAATAAGTAAAAGTAATGTGCAGGAGTAGAAGTAGATTTGGAGCACACGTCGTTAAGGTTAATATATAATTCGGGTGAGAAACAATAGGAGGATGGTTGATGGTGATGGTGCTAGGTTTGTGGAATGTGTATGTACACTTACTAGGTTGGAGAGATAATAGTGAATGTTGTAAAGACAGATGAAGGATGTCAACTGTAAAGTGTATTCTGATGTGAGGAAAGGTTCGTGAAACACAAATTTAAATGATTGAGCAAATAAAGGTATAGTGTGTACATTGACATTACTCGATCGATTGCGTTCCACGTCCCCAGCCAACCCTTTCGTCAGTCTTCGTACAGTTGGTTGTTTGATGTTCCTGCTCGTTAAGATACTCATGCATGATGAAACCAATGAGATTCACATTTGTTGATACATCTCTCGGAGCTCATACAGAGTTGCAGAGCATCTCGCTGGATATTTCATGGGTTTTCAAACTTGGGTATCTCACTCCCTCTCCCTCTCGTTGGTACATATACTAGCTGTGTAAGTGGTACCTACTCCGTTGAAAGCATGCATTCAACTTTTGGGATCCAGACAATTCTTCCTTTGACTACGTGACGTGATGCTTGAAACTGGCAAGTGCGATAAGTGAGACGATTCGGAATGAAGCAGAGTGTTGTAGATTAAAAGAATTCCAAGTGCTTGTGATGTTGCAATCGGGGATTCTTTGGAAAACAATTACGACTCATTTGATGCTTCTTCTGTGGATTGATTATCAATCACGATACCATCACATTTAGCGAGATAAGCTGGCGGTAATTAAATTAGTTTAAATATTCTTGACTCGTCTTGAGTTTTGAGTTGATTTAGTGAAGCTATTTGAAAGCCATCAAGTTCCTCAGTGGTTTCTACTAATGACTCTGGCACATTCCCTGAAAGGGTTTATCGATCGAACTGAGCTGCCGTGAGTGAGGAGTAAGGAGGCAGCGGCACTAGAAATAAGAATAAGATAAGATTGAATCTCCAGGATCACCTCAAGGCTCAAGACTCGAGTCTCTCAAGAGTTTGTGTAATTGATGGTTTCGTCGAATGGACAGTAGGTAGTTGAGTTATTTGGGGCACAACCTTGCTGTTTAGATTTCTAGTGGGTCATTTTGACTGTAGTGGTTTGGCCAAGTTTGTGGTTCTAGTGACGTAGGCGAGTTGTCCCAGACCCACACATCAGATCCCACTCGACGGATGGGAGAAGGATTATGAAACGTAGAATTCGGAGACAGGTTATTGACGTCAGTAGCTAGCCTTTGCGTAGCCACCTTCCTATCATCTGTCTGTATGTATAATTACACACTCGTACTTGCGTTGATATAGACATTATGTAAGTGTGGTCCATGCCGAAGTTAAATATTTGCAGAGCACTACCTAAATATGTAGATGTACTTGCACTCCTACTCCTACTATATGCCTATAGGAACCTATACTTACTCTCTTTCGGGCCGTGCATGTCTCGACGCACATGCATTTGAAATAGGGGATGCAGCTTGTTGGTGGGTCACTGACTACCGGGATGTGTAAAGTTGACTGCTGTGGAAATATTAGTAGAGTATAATATATTTACGATTGGGACTTGTGACTGATGTGCACTCACCATTTCCACCAGAGTGAATATCGTTACCTCTCGTTACAAGGTTTATGGGACTTTACAACGGGGGAAATCGTTTTTAAATGATTCTATTTGAAATGTAAATAGTAGGCTTGCAGTTGGATGGTGATGGTAAATGGTGATGGTATGTATGAATGGTTTCGTTTGCATGGATGCGGACAATATGCAAATGGAATTACGTCTCCTACGTGAAAGCTGGACGTTGGACTGCATGGGGAAATGAATAAAATTCTACGACTGCTTGTTTTCTTGCTTGGCTTGGCTTGGCTTGGCCTGGTCTGGTCTGGTCGATGCTGCGAAGCAGGAGGATTGTATTCTGCAATATAGATTTGATGAGGAGGAAGCATATGGTGGTGGTTGCAGTCCGTACCTGGACTCAAGCTGGAATCTGCACGTTGAGCAGACGGAATAGTAGACCGTAATACGGGATTATATTATTGTAGAGCATTAGGCAGAGGCATTGGAAGGAGAGTGGTAGTGATGCTGGGCTCGAACCACTCCGATGTCGAATGATTGTTGTAAAGTAAATCAGGGAGCTCACATGTATTGTGATTTGATAAGCATAATGATGTTTTGTTACTGGGCTCCCGGACTGTGTAGACTGGGAAGCTGGAAGAATGGGAAGCGAATGCTTTCTGCTTTACTTCTCTGTTTTGTTAGCTAATGGTGAAGTATGCTAAAGTAATGGATTCACATTCACCTGGAGCAATGGTGGAATAATGCTGGAGCATTGCATTACATTGCATTGCATTGTATTATTTAGTGTTGGGAGCGAACTGAGGATTGGTTGGAAGTAGGAACAGGCACTCTGTAGGGAGCGTATTGGCACTGGCATCGTATTGGGAATATATACTTGAGGCCACCAAACTGACGGAGATGAAACGTAGGGTAATGGAAGATAAGATTTATGTTGTGTAATAATATTTGGAGGCTTCGTAGGTCGATGGTAGATGCTGATGTGGATATGGCTGAAGTGGAGCAGACGTTGTCTTGGATTTTCGATGGACACACATGAGCAAAAATATTATAAAATATGTTGTGAATTTCTTGGGAAAAGACTGGAGACTTGAAGTTGAAGGCTGGTGTTGTTAGATGGTTGGTTGGTTTGTTGGTTGGTTGGTTGGTTGGTTGGCATGGATTTTGGATGTGGATGGGATATGAGTGGCATGAAGTGTGGAGTGGCCTCGCATAGCGTTGAGTTCAGTTCTAGTTCAAGATGAGAGGAGAATGCGGCCGCATAGTCCATGTCGATAACGACTTGCGAGGTGTTAGTGTGGGTGAAAATTCGAAACGATGTGATGTTCTGTGATGTATAAATTGTGTGTCGCTTTCTGTTTCGGGTAGTGGAAGTGGAAGTATTGGAGACTCGCGAATGTGTGTTAAGGATGAAGTATAAGGCATAAGGACGGGTTGAGGAGAATAAGAAGGACATGCTGATGTTGATTTGGATGTGGATGTGATGCATGTACGTATTTCACTCGTAAATCTTCTCACGGTAAAGGGATTCCAGGGAGAAGTGCGAGGAGAAGGCACGAGAGGAGGAAGGATAGTTGAGGAGACGACTAGGAGGAGCGAGGCATGGCATGGCATGGCAAGGCAAGGCATAGCAGCAGAGACGTAGAAGTGAAAAGAAATCAATCACTGACACGAGCGATTTGGTCCTGGTTGTTATCATCTCGCCTCGGAGAGCACCGTATGATGATTCTGATACTCCACTCATGCTGATGGAGGTGCTTCTCAAGATATCTCAAATCCTTCGCTATGTATTTATGAGTGTACACAATCATGTAAGTTGTAAGCTGGACTTATGAGAAGGACGCCCCACAGGACTAATAGACACGCGGAGAGGGGCGGGAGGAGAGAGGAACGAATGAAGGAAAGGATCAAGACAGCCAGATAGACAGCCAGACAGACAGACGGACAGAAATTCGAGAAACAGAGATAGAGCACAGATTTAGAAAATAAATAAATTCTATTACTATGTAAGTAATCTAATGTGCATATATACATAGGTATTCAGAGGAGCAGTAGCAATCCATGTTGTTTGTGTATTTATTTTGTGAGTGTTTGCAGTTAAATGTCGACCACGACGGGGTTCTCTAAGCTACGTAGATACCGATGTAGGTAGGTAGGTACATGTCTAGATGCTAGATAGGTGTTTTTGTTGAAACAAGACTGGAAGCTTGAACTACTGTGGTGGCGTGTGGTGTGATGTGATGCTAAGTCAAAATAGATTGGGATATGGAATTTCAAATAGGGAAGAAATCATTAGAACTAGAGCTACTGCTGCACTGACGAAAGTGAGTTATTTATTAGGAGTGTGGCTGTCAAAAAAATGGAAGGAAGGTATAAATTCGTAAATTTGTACTTGAGGAAGAAGGAGTAGGCGGCAAAGGCGAAACTGGTGAAATAGAATTATGCCATGCGTCCGGTATGGAAGCTGGAAACTGTATCCCATTAGTTTAAAAGTATTTACGCCAATATATTACTACCAAGTGTCATAACCTGCTATCAGCTTTGGTGTACATAATATGTATCTATGTGGGAATCATCGAGTTAGTATATAAACTCCTCGTTTACCTATTATTGTACTTTGTGCCGTGTAGTATGGTGGTACCAGAATGAGCGAAATGATGTATAAATATATTTGTGTTTCTATAAAAAAAAAATAATATTTTGTTGCGTGTGAAATGTGCAGTTTGACGAATCAAGTGGTAGCACTGAAGGAGATTCGGCTTCAGGAGGAGGAAGGAACTCCATTCACAGCCATCCGAGAGGCGTCCCTCCTAAAAGATTTGAAGCACGCGAATATCGTGATACTCCACGACATTGTACATACTCGACACACCCTCACCTTCGTTTTTGAATATCTTGTAAGTTGAAGTTCGTTTGTGCCCTTTCCTCTCAATTTCTCTGACTTTACTACACTTACTGCTGCGATGAGAGAGACTTTTAGGATTTGAATGAATACGTTCATGTTGATGCTGAATGAGGAAGAAAGAGAAAGAGATAAAAATGAAAAAATGCTTGAGCTTTAGTTGAAAAGATATTTGGATGAAGGTTTGGCACTTGTGCTGGTGTTCGTCTGTGTAGGACAGTGCAGTGTAAGGTGTAGATGTATTTGTGAATTGAAAGACTTTGCACTCGTGACTCAATGGTACTGTGTGTAGCATGGAATAGGAATAGAAAGGAGTAAGTGGAAGGACAAGTGTAGAGACAGGAGTAAGAGCAAAGGCGGGGTAGCGGTGGATGTTGAAGAGTAGGTAGGCGCTGAAAAGAATGAAAAAGAGAAGATAGAAGGAGATGAGGAAGACGAAGAAGAGTTGGCTTATCCATAGAAAAGAGGGAGACGGATGCCAAGAAATAGAAAAATAATGTTTGGAGAGAACAGGGGAAAAAATAGCTTTGATGTTGAAACTCATAAAAAACAATTATGAAATCTGTATGGAGATGATAGTTTAAGTTTATGATGATGATATTATGTTGTTAAGGATAGGTATATGAAGTTAAGTGGTAGCTTGTTGTGTGGAATGTGGAGTGTGGATATGGGTATGCGGCGTAGATTGTAGTATGTAGGCGTTTGATAGACTGCGGTAGTTGTCTGCGTCTGCAGTTGAGTCTGCGATGGAAAAGTGAGAAAGTGTTGTCTTTAGAAGAGCGGTAGGGAAAAGAGAAGTTGAAGACAATTCTTTTGACTTACCTACTTTTATTTTTCATATAGTATGATAAATGATGATTTTTGGGACTTTTCTCTCATTCTATATAGCACACAGATCTTTCACAGTACTTGGAGCGACACCCAGGCGGTCTGAGTCCTCGTAATGTGAAGCTGTTCCTTTTCCAATTACTTCGTGGTTTGGCCTTTTGCCATCGACGGAGGATACTTCATCGTGATGTGAAGCCTCAGAACCTTCTAATAAGTCAAATGGGAGAGCTCAAATTGGCTGACTTTGGTGAGTCAAGTGTTTTCAAGAGTACTCCTTCTCCATTCTTTACTACCTGTACAGTGAACGTTGTCTAACACTGCACTGAAAGCCCAGGCGTCATAGCATTGCCCATTGCGTTTCAGAACGTGCTTTGGTCGTGTGATGCGGTGATGATTTTGTGTGGTGTGGTGTGATATGCGAGGATGCTGGGTGATGTCATCACCAGACCCTGGCTTCAGTGTGGAAACAAAAACTGTCCTGTCCATACATTTCTTGAGAGGCTCGTGAAAGTCTTTAGATGAATGGTTCCTCGGGTCCAGTTGCTGACAGCTGATGATTCCTGGGGAACTATATATTTTCTAATGGGATCTCGGCAGACTTTTCCCTGTCTTGACACTGTCTCTGTTCTTACAGTCTTTCTTGTGAAAGTGTACTTATTCCTCTCTGTGTGGCATTTCCTATTTGCAGGATTGGCAAGAGCCAAATCTGTACCGAGTCATACGTATTCTCATGAGGTCGTGACACTATGGTATCGGCCACCGGATGTCCTACTGGGCTCCACCGATTACTCTACTTCCTTGGACACTTGGGGAGTTGGTTGTATATTTGTCGAAATGCTCACTGGTGCCCCTGTCTTCCCTGGTGTGAGGGATGTTTCTGATCAACTTGATAAAATTTTTCGAATCCTTGGAACCCCGACAGAAAAAACGTGGACAGGTATGAAGCTGTTTGGAACGTGTGCAATTAATAACTTTGTCCGTCTGTTTTTTATGCTTCCTGGAAAACTTTTATTTTTTTTCTAACAAGAAGTGTATCGATGCGGGTGCGAATGAATTACGTGTATATATCCTTTTGGTTCTTTAGGGGTGACGCAGCTAATAAATTATGGTAGGGAAGTTAAGAGACTTTATAAGCCACAGAAATTAGGACTCGCATTCCCCCGGTTGTACGATGTCGCTTACGCTGAGAATGTTGCCTCCGCCTTTCTTCAGGTATGCCTAGATATTCTAATTAATCTGATCTAAATTGTACGTATAGTTATGTTAGTGTCATTGATTAATTACGAGGGATCTCCGCTTGGGTTCGGGGTACATGCATAATTGAGTTTAATTAATCAGTGTTAATCAGGATCATAGAAATGGTGTGATTTGTTATTTAGTTGAACCCGGATAAAAGACTGGAAGCTGATGAAGCTTTACACCACAAATACTTTGCTGACCTCCCTCCAAAAATCTACGAATTACCTAGTGGTAAGTTGAGATACGATAGGCTATGATAGGATACCAGTGCTAAGAAAAAACTATTAAGGCTAAGTGTATTTCGGGCTGTTACTGTTGTGCCTGTGTGGAATCTGAATCGATCATTGTCACAAGCCCTTATGAACTTAAGCCGTCTTCAATCATGAGCCAGCCCATTAGAGTCAAACGGATGGATGGAAAACAAAATAATCTTATGATTGTGATCGACCCTATCATGTTGTCTAGATGTTCTAGTTCTGTCTTGCCATGTCTGACTGTGCTATTCCTATGTTTTTTTTTAGAGTCGAGTATATACACCGTAGAAGGGATCAAACTGTACCCGGAGGAGAGTCGGCGGAGTCTTCCTAAAACGGGAAGCTTTGACTTTCGAAGAAAAATTTAACTTTGAATAGTACACACTCAAATTTTGCATACAAAAATATTATAGCTTCTAAAAATCCTACCGCTATGTTACGTACGATACGAAGATGCGATACTAAAACTATAGACAAGACATACATACGCTGGTTGGGCGTGTGTACGCGAATATTACTTTCTACCGTCAGTGGTCCAGAGAGAGAAATATTATAAACGCTACAGTGAGAATTGTGAATTGTAAAAGAAGACGTAAGAAAGAATAGAAATGGAAATCTTGTTTTTCTTTCCCTTCGTCATCATCTTGACTTCAGAAATTACATGTGAATTTGTAGTATTCCTTGTGTATTCGTTGCCCGGAGCTTCTCACGTGAACGACTTTCAGATGAAGTAGAAAAAAGGACAAGAAGGATGTGAAGAGGGAAAAAGGAAGTTAAGGAAGGTTTACTTCGTCCTCGTACCACCCACCACGAAAAACGGCTTCCTCTCCTCCACTTTCACTTTACCTTTTACCTCTACACACTCTCTAATCGAATTCAATTCAATTTCTACTTCTTCCAGGACTATCTTCCTCCATCTTGTCTTTTTCTATCTCCATTTATTTCTCCGTGTCTACGGCAACTCAGGGAATCATTAATAGTGTTGGAGTGATTAATATTTTAGTAACCATTTTCTTCCGTTTTTTTCCTTTCCCACCACCACCACATCTTCCTCTTTTGACTTCTGACTTTTTGCCTCCTCCTCCCCCACCGTTGGAGAAGGAAAACAACAAGTTAACTAATCGAACGAGAACAAGATTGGTTGATGGCTGTGGTAGTGGTGGGTCGACCATGATTCAGTTAGATCATTCCTCTTCCCTAATTCGATGTTTTACTTTTTGACTTCCATGTGATTATGTGATTGCAAATCTAATAACTGACAACTTATCTTTCCACTATGGTTTCAAAGCGATAATCCAAGAAATCACAGGTGAAGCCTGTGCCTAGGGTTGTGCACTCAAGTATATTTAAGGGTATGTAAAATTACACAGATGGGAGGTAATAGGATCATCAGTTTCACTTCCTTGGTACTATTACCTACTATGACTAGCTTTTAATCTTATTGCCTGCAAAAAAACAAACTGGTTGTTTTTTGTTGTGGTAAATTTAATACTCTCTTGTCCCACTTCTTTGTACTTCCCTTCCTAATCCGATCCGAATCTGTCTTAAACCTGACTGACTTCTCACAGCGATTTCTCTCTTGAGGTGGCCATAAAGATTTAGAAAAGGTAAACGTATCGGCTCCGGCTAATTTTGTACAACACATCCTTTATTATCAAAATCAAATCACACCTACGATAACCTTAAACCTTTTATGTCATATGCCACTTCGACATTCGCACTAGACAAGTTTTTCAACGAGCGGTGTTATGATTATGTACCGTTATTATGAAATTCGATACGGCGTACATAACTATAATTACATATACTAGTGATGATACATAATTAGTTTATATTATAGTTACAATTACATTATTACCAAGATGAAGGATATCTGCAATTCGGTACGATGACGGTATGAGAAATGAGTTGAGCAAGTTATTGATTACTACGTATAATTATATACCTACTATTAATGTTCAAATAATAATTATACATTCTACTTGAATGCTGTTTATGGTTACAATCTTCGAAAACTTTTCGATTTCAGATTCGTAATTGCGTAGTGTTTTTAAATAGGTTAAGTTGTACTCACAGGATAATTATTCTACAATACCTTAACCTTTCAACCACTGCAGGGAATGCGAAGAGGTTAAGATACCCCAGTGGATTAACTATATTTGTTTAAACTATGACGAATTTATTGTTCTCACAATTTTGCCAAATCAACATTTACTGTCTCAAGGACAAAGAGTTTTCTTCTTCCTCAACCGTTTAGAATCTCTTTCTCTTGTTGTAAATTCAGCTTCGACACCGTTTACTTGTCCATTTTATTTTGGCAGGGCTGGTAAAATTGTTGAACCTTGTTTGTCTTTCCGCGGAAAACTAATTTTAAGTTTAGGGTGTACTCTTCTTTTCTTAGGAATACAAATAGTATATTATGCCGTTGGAACATTTATGTATTCAGTCTGAAACATTTCACTGAAGGTTGACGTGGATGTTTTACTTGTCTTTTTAGAACCCCCTCGGTAAAACTTGATCTGTGAAGTTGTTTTGTTCCAGTTTATAATTACATGTTAACCCATTTCCTGTTTAGTCACAAAACAAACAGTGGAAGCATTCCTCTTCGTACTTCATTGTGAATTTATGTGGTTTCTACAACTGAATATTTTTGGCCGGTATTTTAGCTGTTTTAATTTCATCGCCAATGCTAAACTAATACTCGGTTTACTGCCTACTTGTGTACATTTGTTTGTAGTTATTCACAACTTTTTTTGTACTATTTAAACTTTGAATGTTCCGCCTCATGGCAATTATAATTTAATTTGTAATCTATATTTCTATATTATTATGCTAAGATACATTGTAACCATTTTTTTTCTTAAGTTTGGAAGTTTATTTCCGACAAACTGTTCATGTAACATGATGATATTCAATCATTAATTACTACCCATACTTTGCAGGGTTTTTCTGTTAAACTAACGCTTAGAATTATCAAAGCTATGAAAAACATTTGTTTCATTTCAAAACGGTGAAAATGGATTACGACGTTTACCATTTTGTTATATTTTTACCTGGAACTACAAACGAAGAGTTGCCATTTGATTTGAACGAAAATACGAATTTAAAGTTTCAATAGTTGTAATTAATTAATTTATATTAAATGATGACTAGCTGTAGAATTATTTGATGCGAAGTATACAACAGCATTGGAAGACATGTTCCTTACTTAAGTTGCAATATTATTAGAATCATTTTGGTTTCTAATCGTTTTTCGACCAACGAATGATTTTCAATGAAGTCTCATTTTGGTAGTAAAACAAAAGATAACTTACAATAACCTTATTGCTGCCATTTTATTTATTCACTTTTAGTGACCAAAATCATAGTGAAATTGTGATTTTATTTTACTTACGCTCACGCAAATGCCATTTTTTTAGCTACCTGCACTAGTTTCATGTTGTGCTAGTGCTATACTAGTTCTTTGACTTCTGTGGTTTATTACAATTTCAAGGCACGAGGTCACCTTTGATATTGAAAATATTCATTTGTATTTATTTATAATTACTATTTATTAATCTACTTGTAGCTTTGCTGCGAATTTAGGATCTATTTATGTTCGAGGTGACGCTGTAATACATATGTTAATGTGAATAATTTATCCATTCCTATTTCGAAACTGGAACTTTCTTTTCATTGTTTTAGAAACAAGGAAATTAGGAATCTTTTGTAGTCTTTTCATTGTCGATCGATTTGTAACTTCATCGTAGTGTAATTAATATTAGCTATTGTAATAATTTGAAACCTCTTTGTCAATTCTTGACGTGAATATTGACTTTTTGCACGGGACTCTAATTTCCTGTCTGCCGAAGGTAGCCAAATAAATAAGTTGTGTACGTAACGTAGCTACATGTGGATTTCGATTCTGTCTGTCACTTTATACTTTATACTGTAGGATGTGAGTAATTAATTACGTTTTTTGTAACTGTATTTGTACATTGTGTTCGTCCAAGTTTACAGTGACAGTTCTTGAGGGAAGGATTAAATATTTAATTGAAGCTAAACGGAACTAGGCCTAGGCTGGTATCCGTTTTACTCAACTTTGAAATTGATTTTGTGTACATCTTTTGTTTGCTGTCAAGGCCGATGAGATGTAGTTTTGTTCCCTGTCCAATTAATTACGTTCTGCAAAAAATTGGTTGTAAATTACTTAATTACTTGCAGGCTGCCAGACGGGCGCTATAATTTGTACTGACAAACAAAAAAAGATAAAGTTCCGGGCTAGGTTTGTTATAGGTTTTTGTCAGTTCCTGTTTGGTTTCTCTCACACAGATATGAGTTGCCAGTCATAATGATTTAAGCTGGTATGTACATATTGTGTTGGTGATTGGTATCCTTTTGTATCCGGTTATTATCTTGCATATTTTATTTATACTGACTAGAGTATCAAACGTGCTGTCTGAGCTTGTACTGCTAAACAGCGTAAGTTGACTTGAGCTCTCTTTTTGTTTACAAGTTTATCACGTTCGGAGCAGGAGATTATTTACTCCACTCTTGGATTTTTTATGTTCCGTGGAAAGTTACTGCTGTTTGTGAATGTCGAACGGAAGGAAGTATTAATAGAGAAATATTTTTAATTATCTAAATGGTTTCTCCAAAATTACCTTTGAAGCCGCACATAGGTTGGAATAATAGGAAATTATAAATTGCAATTAGCGTGGGTTCAAATTCAGTTGTATACTGAATTCCAGCCCACTCACACGCTCTAACAAGCAGTCAGCCCAGACAGGTTAGGATCGCAGATTGCAGAATGAGACATGAAACGATCCAGGGATAATTAGTCCAATACGTAGTATGCAGCTCAAACAACAAACGAATTCGTGTAATCAATTATCTTTTAATTTTACATGACACAGACATTGACAGCCTCCTACCGTTGAAAGGTAAAGTGACAGTCAGTCTAGAAATACGTGTATGTGGTAGTAATTTGGACTTTTGAATGTAGGTTATAAAATTAAAATGTTTGTAATTCGTAGTTAATTGATTAGCCTTAACAAAAGGATGTGAGCTTTGATGGAATAATACTAGAATGTAATATGACAAGTGAATGAATTCTTTCGGGATTTTTGTCCATTGCCAAAATGTCATCTTAAATTGCTATAGTTCATACAAATAAGTGAATGTACCTACCAATTATCTAATTAATTACCTTCTTATATCAACTATGTATGTACGACACTATTTGTGTACCGTATGAAAGAATTAAATTGAATGGCCTCCGGATTACCACAATTAAAGTTTCTTTCGGGCGTCCATTATAATAATTATCTGGGTTTCGTTTCTGTAATTTTAAGCATAACCTTACTGTATACTTCAGTATGTTTTGTGTTGTCTTGTGTCGAATTCTTGAGCACCATTAGCGTTGATCAATATAATTGTGTTAGTTAATGTCCAATGTCGGATATTCAAATTCGAATTATGTGTTATGATACCCTTATTGTTCAATTTATATAAGGGAAAGTAAGCAAAAAAAAAGAGTACCTTCGTGCAAATCAATGCAATGTCTATATATTATACTTATAATACATACGATGCTAATATTCAAATTAGAATTTTAATTATTATTGACTACTATAATATATTATGATTAATAATGAGTGACAGACGATTTAAGAATTCTATTTTAATTTAGATGTTGATCGAATATATTAAAAAAATGTTGTGAGCTTACAACTTGCGAACTACCTATAATATTTGCGAAAAGTGTGACATAGTGAGTACAGTATAATTACCATATAATTAATTAGCGAGTACCATTCGTTATCTCCATCGACTTATTTGGGAAATGATGGCTATAGCAAAGGACTATGTTAATGTTAATTTTGTCACGTAGCCGATATCATCGCCCATAGCCAACATATAGAATTAATTTAATTACAAACAAGTTTTTTCAAAGGATGTGAAGTTGACCATAACTAACTATAAATTCGCAGAAACTAAATCTTAAAAATATCAATAAAAATGAACTTTATTAACGTTAAGATATATTCAAAGAATTCACGATTCTAACTAACGAGGACTAGACACCAAACATTAGATTCACAGCGCAGATTATAATTTTTTTGAACAACAGCGCCAAAAGTTGTCCATTAAACTTGTAGCATGTTTGTCTAACATTTGGCCCACACACATTTTTGAAACGTCAAATGCTCCATTGAAAAACTGCACTTTGGGTCCCATGTTTGGTGCATAGTCCTGAGATCAAGATTCTATAATAATTGTAACAACTTCATACTCGATAATGTACACTATTTATGTAGACAAAAAATACAGTAGACAGTTACAATAGCCAAATATATATAAATTTAGTTTAACAAAGTACTTCGACATTTTCTTGAATATAAACCATCTGAAGATTATCATATATAACATATGAGCGTACAATACAACCCCAAAAAAAGAATCACTTGCACACTTGACTTGCACACGTACTACGTACTCAATAGATAACGGAGTATTTAAAGCGTAAAATATAATAAAGTTCAATGCGAAAAATATTATATTGTTCGTATAATTATTAGTTATTGACATGTATTTTTTATTTTTGAATATTTTGGATTGTTGTAATCGTCGCCGGATAAGAATAAACACCACAAGAAACAGTATAAGAACAAGAACTGCACTAAATTCCGATTTCAATTTTATTATTCAATATCGTTTGAACAATGAAATATTGAATTTCAATAATTAATGTATTGTAAAAAAAATATTATGTATACCGTATACTTTAGAAGACAAACTAAAAAAATTGGTAATTAATTATAATTAATTAAAGTATAAAGTGTTTATTGAATAAAAATATTGATTGGTCGTTCGTGACATTGACATTTAGTTTTAGTTCCTGGAACAAGGGAAATCGTAAAATACTTAAATGCAATATGATTACTCGTACGATTTCCAGTTGACAATGATGAAGACGGAAATGATTCTTGATAACCTATACAATTAGTTGTGTGTTTCGATTATTATACTATGATAAAAAATGTACATTGTGGACTATTAGTATGAAAATGTTTAAATACCTTAATTGTAATCGTAAGACTTCATTCATGATATAATTATAATGGTTTGATGGCATACAATTACAATACAAGTGTAGTAGAAGAAACACAGACACCGATGCGATTTCGATGATCCTGACGGAGCGTCATCGCATAGGAAAGAAAAAAGTGACAAATAAAGGTGATGTTATTTCCTTATAAGTGGGAAATAAATGTAGTAAGAAAAACATTAATGTAAAATTATTATTACCAAATTAATGATTACATAAAAAATTATTATTGAAAAAAGGTACAAGCGGTATAAGAGTAATCGAGTAAGGTACGATACGATACAGATTTCAGTGGCGAAGAAGTACAAGAAGATAACGTGCATATAAAAAAATAATTTCGAATATTCGAATTTTCGAATTTTGGTATACTTAAATATAACATGGAAAAAATATCCTTTGTCTTGAATTAAATTTACTTTCCTATTTTATTATGTATAATAATATTATTATAGTACTGGATTTCAAGCATTTAACGATTTTAAATTACTTAACCGCAGAAATGCAGAATAACTAAGCATAATAACTTACCATGTAATATTATTGCTTTAAAATTCAAAATAGAAAAAAAGGAAACGTTGTTCATAATAAATATTGACACTGACATTATATACAATATAATCATATATATAATTACTAAAAATAAAATAATCTCCATGATACAAACATTTAAAATATTTTCTGACGCTATTGATTTCTTTTTTTACGCCCAAGCTCCATCAAGGCACTGGCAAACTATTATTCACAAAAAAAGTTGAAAATTATAAGTAAGGCGAGCTGTGGAACGGGCAAGGCATAAAAAGCATGAAAAGCATTTGTATGGTGCGTCACATTTTTAAGCTTTTGAAAAGGGAGAACGTAAAAATAATTTATTAACACTGATGAACTTAGATCAGAAATGCGATTTTTTTTAAAAGGCATAAAAAGCATTTTGAACTCCAAAAAACATATTTTTACATTTTCGAGCCACAAAAGCATAATTTTATCATTTTCAGCCAGAATTTTAGGCTTTAAGAATTAATGCTTCTGTAAAAAAAAATCTTTTAAAAACGTTTTTATGAAAAAATTGTAGCTTCTGTAAGCCCAAACCTTTTAATATAAAGGATTTCAAAATACTGAAAATGACTTCATATTAGCATTTGGAGGGATCAGAAGCATATTTTGCGTATTAGACTAGATTAACCTCATTTACGTATGTACTATCAAAAATGCATTTTCAAAAAGCATAAAAAGCATTTTGAGCTCAAAACAAGCATAATTTTAGCATTTTAGGACAAAAAGACATTAGCGGTATTCATTATTTTTTCCACGTGTTATAAAGCTAGGCGTACCATTAGAATAAAATAATTTCCTAATTTTTTAAATTAGATATTAATTTTTCAAAATGTGAGGTAACAAACTAAAATTTTGTCTTTCAATCTATGGAGTTTCGCAAAGTTGTTTATGGTGCATTTTAATGGTGCAGTCCTTATTTCTTTGGCATTTATGCAATTTTTCACCTGTAGTTTAGCATTATAACGATACAGTTCTACGCCTTGTAATGTCAAAAACTTAAAAGTTATGCTTAGTGTTGTTGTAACGAAATAATGAATAGCATTTTTAGCATTTTGGAATCCCAAACTAAGCATTTTTCAAAGGCAAAAAAAGCTGGTCGCCTTAATTGTAAGTATGACAAAAGCAACCGGATTCTTGCATTTTTGAGGCTCAAATTGTACAATTTTTCATTAAGTAAAGACTGCGTTTTTTAATTTTTCATATGCACGAATTATGCATTTTAATCATTATGCATTTTGTACTACAATTACGTCAAAATCACGTTTTCCTCAATATTTTATTGTGATCTAAATTGGAATGCACACGTAGCCTAGTACGCCGTCACGGCCTACAAATGATTTTTAAAAATACACTGCTCACTACTGCAAGGTAAAATAAAAAGGGTAATAGAGATGGCGGTTAAAAAAGTAATAGGGGTATCTATTAATCGTAACAAGAAACTCGGTAAAATTTCAAATTATGGTCAACCGAAATCCGGTAGATTATTTTTCAACCAGTATCTATATTAAAATGGAAAAGCAATAGTGATCTTTATTGATTTTTACAGAAAATTCGATTGCACATTTCGCCGGAGAATCTGTTGCTTTTAATAGATGCCACAATTACACTGTTATTGGCTAACAGAAATCCGGTAAGATTCAACCGGATTCCTATCGAACCTTGTGTTTTTCCGAAAGTCTAGGAGTTTAATGACATTCATACTAACAGTCAGCTACGCAGTGGAGGGGCTAGCACGCGGGACCAGAGACCGGAGGGTTCGGAGTCCGAATCCCAGTTTGGGCAATTTTTGTTCTAAAGTGAGTGTGTAATTGAAATAGAAGTATCTATTAATAATCAATAGAGATCTTCTAAGAAAATGTAATCTATAGGCGTTGTTATTAATTCTTACCGGACAAACGGTAGGGATTAAAACATATATCACTATTGATATTGATTGTAACAATGGGGCCCGGTAAATAATTAACATTTAAAAGTATTGACATATGTAATAGGCTCACTATTTATGCATTTGTAATAGAGATTTCTATTACAAACTAATTTGTAATAGAAAATTTGTAATAGGATAATAAAATTTTTAATAGGAATTTGTGAAGGAATTTAGATTATTATGCACAGTAGTGAATGATATTATGTTGTTAGCATTACGAGGTTCTATTCAGATTTATAACCATCACCTTTATGGATAGTTAAATCTAATAGTACATAAGAAGTGATTTTAAACTAATCTAACCATAAGTTAAAAATATGTTGTCCCGTATACTGAGTCGTGAAGCTATTACAATTGTGTAACAGTGACTTAATAAAGTTTTTCTCTCCGGTAAATCTCTATCTATTTTTTTTATCGTATGCCTTCTAAGATTTCCATTCCATGAAAAGGCGCACTATTTTTTCCCGCGAAAACGGCGTATTTTTTTAATTTTACACTTGAAGAGGCAGTTTTTTACGCAGTTTGTTTTACATTTTTACGAAAAAGGTGCAATTATTTTTTAATTTACAAGGAAAAGGCGCAATTTATTTTTTGCACGGTAAAGACGCAGCTTTTTTAATTTAAGCGGAACAGGGGCAATTTTTTGCATATTTGAAGCTAGATAAGATGCCGTAGATACTAGATAATTTTTTTTATAATTTTACACCGAATGAGATCAAGTTTTTTCCAGGCCTACACGATAAAAATCCTGCGGGCGCTACTGCCCGCACCAGCATTAGGTAATCCTACCAGATATTATTATTAATTACCAGCACAGGCAGTGAGGCAGTTGAGTTGAGACGTTCAGAGATTCATGGACGTTCTGCATTCTGCGTCCTGCGTCGTTGTTTAGGAACGTTAACGTTGAATTGAATGAAGAATGAACCGACGAAATACAAACGCCGTAATAGTGTAAGACTAAATATTGCTATGCGTTTGGGCGCGTTTTCTGTGATTGTTCCAGTTTTATACGCACCAAACTCGAAAGTGCCTGTTTTTTTGCTCAAGTTTCAATGTGAATCTAACGGACGGGACAGCAGAGACGAACGAAGCAGTAATAAAATTATTCGTATTGCCTCTTATCAATAGTAAGTAAAAAAGTAAAACTAATAATTAGAGGTAGATTATGGATCTGTTACCAGTTTCTATTTCAATCGCCGAAACATGAAATTAATTATTATGAATTAGATGAAGTGTTGCAGTTACTTGTAGTCAGGTAATCACGATTTATGTACAAAAAACGTATCGATCGTCTGGATGTGGCGTACATTCCATTCCGTCATGGAGCCAAAATTTCTGGTATCAAATTTCAAGTTATTTTGTAAAATCAAGACGGAAGTGTTACAGTTCCTCGTTGTAGTTTTGATTTGAGTGTGAGCATTTAGTATTCATGAGTATAGTTTGTACTTGTACAGTGTAAATTGTAGTTTTAATACTTGGTTGTGCGTTGTTTGAAAATAGTTAATGAAAATTTTTTGTAAGTTCAATGTTAAGCAAATGTACATGAAAAGTTCAAAACAGCTGAGTTTACGTCAGTTATTTGATGTTACAAAGTACCTTGTTCATCAATAAGAAAAGGAAGAAACGATGGAACCTGCCGAAATAAGTTTGCTACTTCTGCGTAAGCGTATTTTATTTTTTTACATTTGTTGAATGATGGATTCTTGTAATTATTCAGTGTGAAATGTTTTTTCAAATGGGGCACTGATTTGTGTCATTGTTGACGCGCAAAAGGTATTTTTAGTTATGTACATATTTTATTTGAGAATGACATGTCTTTTGATTGTAAGTAATGTAATGACAGTACAATAATGGTTTGTTTACACTACGTTGTTGTTCCATGAGTTTTTTGTATCTTTAGGCCACTTGGCTAGAGATGGGTGTACGGAGACAATTCGAACGTATATGACTGAATGCCCAGTACTTAAGGAGTCTCTTGGCGTGGTATGCAATGGCAGTAGTCCGGATGTTGAAAACTTTCGAAAGAAGTTATTGAATCGGTCGGTTAATATCAGTCTGATGGATCTGTTGTCGGAATACGGAAGGGCCAAATCTATGAGTGAGCTTGTTTGATGATCTATATTTTGATTTGGATGTGAAGTGTATTTATTATTGATTTGTCCATTTACATGATCAATTTGTTTATTTTACTTTAGTTCGGGATCTTGTTACGAAACTCTTGTACGATTGGAAAGCCCTGTCTTCTTTCGACTTTCTTAGCCCACATGACTCGATGGCAACGCAGTTAGCTCATATTACGAAGTTTCTCGAAACAAAATGTAAAGCGTGTCATACGGATTCTAAATGTATTGGTACCTCTGACTATCCCGAAATGCTGAAAGTTCGCCTTGAAATCCCAACAATGACTGCCGAGCAATCTGAACTTTGCATACCTAGTCACGATGTAGCGGTCCAAACTTCAGAACCCGAAGAGGATCAAGCCTCCGATTTGCCAACTATTGTCAATTCATTGCTAGAGCCACCAGTTATAGACAAAATTGTTCAGATTGCCAACAAGGAACTCAATCGTTCTACACAGTCCGCTGGTGTGTGTTACAAAAAATCTAGGGATCTAGAGATTTATGCTTAAAAGTAGGGAATTTTGATCCGTTATCCCATGTCTTTGGTTTCTTTAACTAGAAAATCCTACGGGGAATGACACTGAAACTGAGATTGACAAAATGCTTCTTGACATTTTGCACGGAATTAGTGGTGTAAGTTCTTTACCTACTAATGCGCTGAATACTGGTTGCAGTACTATGGACCTTGTTTCTGGACCTTCGGGTGCTGATCCGCAGCTAATGGCATTATTTCAAGACGCTCAAAGTATTATTGTGAACACGCCTATTTCTGGTAAGCACTTTATTCATAAATGTTTTTCGTCTTCTATTTTATATTCCTGTATGTAATTCAATTCCGAGTGCATATTAAACGCTTCAACGGCGTTAGCTATTTATGTACTTTACACGCATGCATGCTATTAATTTATCTTGTTAATTTATGTAGGCACTTTAGGTCGACCTGAAGATTCAGCTTCAAAGCACCGACCGTGTGGATCTTTCCTTGACCTAATCGAAACGCCATTTAAGAATGCTTTCCTTTCAAATCCTAGCACTCCTGTTGTCAAGTCGAATGCTATTCAACCACCTGCGGTAGAGCAAAGCATAGAAAAACTTAATTGCAAATCCGTGGAATTGAATTTTGGTGCCCTAGCAGCCTTAGCTGGTCCTTCTAACGTGCCTTCCTCAGCATCGCAAGTGTGTTCAGTACCCCAAATCGTACCAGCGCAAGCGGCGTATACAATTCCAAAACAGAAGTCATCCAACGTACCAAAATACTCCATTATTAGGCCTCCCGTAGAATCAAAAATGGATTTAGTAAAACTGCGTAAGAAAAGAGATATTCGACCTAAGATTCCGTTGGGAACATTAATCGAGTCAATGCATCAGAATGACTCAGTTCAATCACCAGTAGTTTTAAGCAGCCCCATTTCGAATCGGTCAGCGAGTAAAAGAAAATTCAGTACACCGGTCAAGTTGTCTGCTGAGAGAGCGATGCATCCGACGGTTAATTTTTATTGCTCAACAAGCAGTCAAGATAGGCTTGATAGGGAGCTAATGACGTCTAAACCTGATAAAAATGTCTTCGCCTCCGATGTGTCGTTTCAAATTCCAAGAAGTTCTTCCATAGCTACTCCAGAAAAGGCAGATGTGTGTTTGTCTAATCCAGTCAACACTAATGATGGATTGATAACATCTGAATCTTGCCAGAATGTACCACTGGGGACAATTAATTATAATGATTTAGAATGCTCAGCGAATTTGATTCAAGGAGCTATTCCTGGTCCAACTGTTACCAGACCACCCGTGATTGCGGAAGCAATACCAGAGCCAAATCCGGCGGTGGTGGCTAAGCCCTGCGAAAGTGTAGGTACATCCGTTTCAGCTCTTCAGGTTGATACACTTGCTCTGAGTACAAATGCAAAAACTCCAGATTCGGGTTTCAGTGAACAGAATACCGCGCAGAAAGATAATGGAGGTAGCCCACAAATTGTTTATAACCGGTTACTTGCTTCTGTCAGACAAACTCGTCCTTCCAATGTCTTTTTGCATAAAAAGAGCTTCAGTACTCCCAGAAAGAAAGGTCATATTCGAAATTTACTGTTCAAAACTCCTCCTGGAGCTCGAAGCGACGACACACAAAATTCCAGTGTAATGAGTTTGGAAGACAGTATTAGATCACTAAAACGGAAAGCATCTCAGTCTCCAAATTCTTCTCAGCCAGTTGGAAGTAGATCTAAGAAGAGACTCCGATGGACTGTGACAGTTCCGGAAGTGAATTTGAGTGACGTCGTTGAAACATCAACTCTTCATGAATCTAAAACGTCGGCCCTATCCTCCAGTACTTCCCCTACCACTTCTGCAACTGCGAATATTATTCCAACTCCTCCTACATTTTCCGCAACCCCTACTATTCTTCCTGCTCCCAATTCCAATCCCCCTGCTGCTGCTTCTTCCATGCCAACATCAGCTATTATCAAAATTCCGTCTGCTGTTACTCCTTCAGTTACTCCTGTTGCTCTTCCCACTAGTATTTCTGCACCTGTAAAAGTTTCAATGGAAGAAGTAGTTTCAAAACTTGTATTCACTCCCGCTCAGAAAAATTCCAAGGGAAGGGGTCGAAAATCTGGGAAGGCTATCGACAAGTCTGCCAAAGTCGAGACTACCAAAGATCTTAAGACTAAATCAGCATCAAAAGTGTCTGAACCAGAGCCGCCTAGATCTAGAACAAGAAATAAACATCAAAAAAGTTCGAAATCTGAACAAGAGCAAACTTCTGGTGGTCCATCAATCGTCTCACCTCCTTCAACAAATACCACTCCTTCTCCTGCCACCAAGCCGAACAGGAGAAAGAATGCTAGATTCGATGATCATAAGGCAGCAGAAGCAGCAGTAATTGATGCAGTTCCTTTGGGCTCTCGTACTGTTCCCCTTCCGAAATATAGGGTTACAAGGGGGAAAAGCAATCTAGCGTTAGTTAATCAAAGCACAGATGCAAATAGTAGCAAATCAGACATGTCTGCTGAATCAATTTTGAGGCCTAATACTTCACACCCATCCCCGTCAGTGATCGACAACGCTCCAGTTGGTAGTCAACAAAAACCAAGTGTACCAGAATCCCACAGGAATCTGCCCTCGGATTCCTCAGAAAATCAAAAACATAAATCCGCCGAATCCAAGGAAATTTCTTCAGAAGCTAGATTCACCGCAGAGAAATCTGAGGAAAGAGTATTAGACAGTGGGGTAGGTGCTCCTTCTAGGACTACAACTCATGCTTATAAGACCCGAAATGCAGTAAGGGGGAAAGGTAAAGAAGATTTACAATTAAAGCCATCGGTAGCAAAGTTACCTCAAAGCACTGAAGTAGATGTTGGTGTCGATACGCCCAGTGCGATTGGACTCAGATCGAAAACACTAGACACTAGTTCAAGTAACGATGGTGACAAGGACGTTGATACTGGGTTTGGAGGAATAGCTTGTATGGATATTGATACTACTCGACCACTACAGGTGAAAGCAAATTACTCGAAGCAGTCGGACGAAATTCCAGTACTCAGGATCGAGGCCGCTCCAGTTAATGCTCTCTCGTCTAGTGCAGCATGGAGTCCTCGAGATAATGACACAAATTCTTGTGCAACTTTTTTCGCTGGCAAAGAACCCAAGGCTAAGTCCAGATCTCCTAGAAAAGTACTTCAATCACAAGGCAAAGTTCCCCCGAGAAGAATTTTACCTAAGCCTGTGCCTGCAGATTATCCTCGAGTTACTTTTCCTCCTGCTGCGCCGAATTCTAGTTACGTCCTATCAATTCCTTCAGTTACCCCTACGAAAGATGCCGATGGGCACATACCTATTTTGCCCCGTCCCTCTTTCATATCTCCTATCACAACAGCAAATGTGATGGTGACAACCCCACCCAAACTTCCGAAACTCAGTAGTGATTCCAGTTCTGACTTTAATTCATCAAGTGTTCCGAAAACACCTCGTTTGAAAAATGACTCTGGGGAAGAAAGTTGCAGTATGCATGCAAGATTATTTCTTGGAGAGAGAAGTGGACCAAGCGGAGCTGGGATTCCTATTTACTCTTCAACCCCATTGAAGTATGACGTACCTCAAACACCAGGAAAATCAATTGCAATTAAGTCTGTTCCTGTCTTTGCAGCTGAAGCGGAAAATTCACCTCAGTCAAGCTTATTCGATACGCCTATGAAAATTGATTCGCCTCCAAAAATATTGGTTCACTCTGAGTCCTCAGTTCAGCTACAACCTTCAAAAGCTCCTTCACTGACCATTACGCCAGGTGTTAGTTTTACACCACGGAAAAGTCCACGAAAAGTTGCAAGCTCTCCAGTAATACCTCCTCTAAAAAAGAAGACTCCTAGAAAATCTAATGTCCCCACTAAATCCGTCCAGAATCTACCAACGAAACCTGCATACGAATTCAAGCCGACTCGCAAAATTCCTTACAAGTCTCCCCTTACCAAGAAGGGAGCCGGTAAGGTCAATACCAGCAATACTTCACTTTCAATTATTACCGTTCCACCGTGTAATTCATCATCTGCCTCAGCGTCTCCAAAGGTTATTTCCGCGGAAAAATCTACAAAAGGTACAACTAATAAACCAACAGTTACGGAGCGATCTACAGTAGCGGTTGCAAATTCGACTACTCCTGTTAATAATGTGCAACCTGTAACAAAAGCCGTTACACCTAGTTCCGGTTTCGCATCTTTGTTTACAAAAGCTAAAAGCTTAAAGAGATTATCTGAAGGTGCTAAAAGACGAGTGGCCAATGTAATTGATCCTCCGTCCACTGTGAATGGAAATGGAAGAGTTGAACCCTTACGTGCAGCTCTTCCTCTTAAGCCACTTTTATCCTTGCAAAGGCACTCTCAGCAGCAAGCTCATGTTACGCCTCATGTATCTCGATCAGCCCCAACAACATCAGTACATCCTTCAGATGTTGGAACTGAGACGAAAGTCAAAACCAGCAGACTAACCGATGTTCATTTCCAATTTGCTGTGTCTGGACTCGATAAGAAGCTGACGGTATCGGAACATGAAGGAATGATGGGTCTTCTTCAAATTGGTTCTGTAAATAGTTCTCAGGTTCGTTTTTATTGCTGACCTTTACTTACTTTCACATGAGGTTTCTCCATCGAATTTGGATTTTGTACGTACCTAGGTACTTCGTACGTACTTAATTTATATATGGATTTATTTGTATGATTTTACAGGAGCTGGAAGCAGATTTTTTGAGTACTATAGACTTGCACAAATTTCTAAAAACAGTTCACGCCGATGACTAACCGGAAGATTACAATGTTGAAAATATATTATTAACATTTCCGGGTTGTTATTTTGTTGTAAAATATAGCCTTCATATATGCATTTACCATTTATTTATTTGTAATGCGAAATAAATACTTTGTCTGTCTTTCGTACAGATGATTCCATATTTCGATTGTGTACCTAAATGTAAAAAGTGCCAGTGTATGCGTGATTCTGTGTAAATATACATAGATGTAGTAGTTTCTATTATAGACTACGATACAGTGTTAGAAACATAGATTGGTAGTGTAATATCTAGACCTAGACGTAATTTTATGCTGTAGAAAGCTGTGTCGTTGGACTAGCTCAATTAAAGCAATTACCGAAAGCTGAATTTATGAATTCGAATATAATTTATAATATAAAATATAATTTTGTATAGGACAAGACTACAGTCAAATGTCATTTATATAAATGAAACTGTTTGCATATTGTAAATTCTCCTTTCGTTCATAAATATCACCCCTCCTCAACTCACCTCCTTCCTACCCTGTGAAAAGATTTTGCAATTTATTTTCGCATTAAAATCTGTGTTTCCTGCGATCCAATTGAGCACTGTAGGACCACAATACACAGCCCTAATTCTTCACGTTTTCATTACCTACTATTTACTTCAAAATTGTTATAGGAAGGTATGAAGTAAGGAATAAAACATAAAGTATTTTCAGCAATATATGTTCATTCTTCCAATAGTGTTATTAATATAGTAATAATTTGTTATTAATGGTGTTAATAATATTAATTATTTGTTGTTATCTTTGAAACATATTTAGCTTAATACGTGTAATCTAGTTACATGGATTCCCCAGCAGAATTTTTGATATGGATTTTGTACAATGGTTTTAATGTTAAAGATATTTATAATTTTGATAACAATGTATGCGTGGGACCGAGGTTGGTAATTGATAACATGTTACATTACATGACCGTATGAACACTACACGCTATAAAAACATAAATAAATCGTTTTTAAACTGTTTTAATGGTTTTCGTAACTTGACGAACAAAGCAGTTAATTTAATACTACGTACCATCATTTATATTTGGTTTTTTTGCGCATACATATATTCCATTGAAGCTACAATAAAATTGTATTCATACATACCTACCAATTTACTATCAGTTGTCATTACCTCTTGAATAATGATTCTAAATCGCACCGCGCTTCTGCATAGCATGAGAGGAAATGAACAAATTAATGCAAGTTGAAAGTTGGTTTTTATCAAAGCTCATCCGTTTCATTCTGAAAGTCATGAAAAGTCACTGAGGTAGAACGGCAAACAGATTTATTATATGATATTTCGTTGCTTGTTTCATTTTGATAATTGCCTGTGATTTGACCCCCTAAGCACTTCCCAGTTTTTTAATTTTAATTTGCCACCACTGGTTATTTTCATCGCGTTTTAAATGAACCATAATATACATGGATGCGTTAGCATTGTAGATTGTAGCCAAAATACGATTCGATGCCTCACAGTACACTACATACCTACATCATGTTTTGCAAGAATGGATATAATTATATACTGGATTAATGTTTTGGTCTCGTCCCGAACCCTGTAATCTCGTCAAATACATACATAGATTTTAACTGACTGACTTGACTCGCAACAATGCAATGTTCAAGTTAGCTTGGAAATTGTTTGGATTTATAGTCTGCCTAAACATGTGTTGGGCTTGGAATTTTTGAACTTCCTGTTTGATTCCGTGGTGGAAAAATAGTATCAGTATGGTGTATTGTATTACATACATAGCCAAATAGGCAATCTTTGTTGAATTTTGTTTTCGTTTTTTAGTAGCAGTATACAGTCCTTCCTGTTCAGTTTTCAAGTTCTAAATGTAGACGAGTTAGGTACTTTACCTATGTATAGCCGAAATCATTCGTGCAGAAATACCATCAACGACAATTACAAGTTCCTCAGGCATTCAGACTTGAAATCATATTCCAATGGTTTCTGTAATACATGCTTGCGTATCACAGGATATTAAATGCATTGTCGACCAAAATAAATGAAATACCTGCATCATGCTCGCATTTTTTATGACATTTAAACTAAGCCAATACAGACCGAAAATACAGTACATTCTCTAATTTACCGTCAACGGTTCTAAGCCGTACGATAGTACCTTCATCAGTACAATGTACCTTGATTTTTTGCTCAAAACTCTGATTTTATTGCATTTATCTGTCAGATAGCCCAACAGCTTTTCTCTGGATGAGCACAAGTACCAGCTCAATCCAATAGTCAATACAGTTTACTAGTCAGCAGAACTCTTCTTCAGTCGTCAGCGTAATTTCTGTGCAAGCAACAAGTTTCTACCTGATATTTGTGATTTTAGTGATTTCGAAAAATTGACACTGATATTATAATGGATCCCACCAAGTTTAAGGGAATCGGAGAAACAAATAAGCTCAGCATGATGGAAGCAGGCTTAAGGTCCGGCAACTGCGCTGCTGTGTTGACTGGAGAGGATTCCAAGAAGTTTCGTGTCCGAGTTCTGGCTGGTGAAGCTGAGATTTACCAGAAATATTTCCGTAAAGATATTGCCAAAAAGATTTCCAAGGTTCAGATTATCATCGCTGCGGTTGTCATAATGTTCCAGGTTCTACCATCATATAAACGCTTAATGTCAATCAATTCGTTCAAATAAATACTAATTAAACAAAAAACACGAATTATGATTTACAAACACGTATATATGTAGATTGGTACAATGTGTCTCCTACGTCATACTACGTCTTTGGAGTCAGCTGGTATGGGAATCTGGACGTCTTTCTTCACTTTCCTTGGAGCTGCATTTGTTTTGTGGACATGCAAAAAAATTACTTATTTGAGGCAACCCAACCATTTAATTCTTTACATTTGTTAATCTGGGAATAAGAAACACCTTGTGATTCCATTTATAATATGACTGTACTTTCTCACATTATGGTATGGTAATTTGTGATTTTGATTCCTTCATAATTTTGTATATGTATAGGCTTCACTTGTCAATGGTTTCTCAAATCCTGTCTGCCGTGGGATGTATCATGCTACTCATGTGTGCTTTAGGAGATTCCATTCCTACATTACGATACAGGCTTTATGAACGTTATTCATCGCAAGATAATTACTACAACAATAATTACTATTACAATAGTGACGGGCAAGTGAACGACGGAGTGTATAATTCTTCAATGGGTTACCATGCCTATCCATACAACTATAATCATTATTACCACCGCAGACATTACTCAGGTAAGAGCTTCATGTAGATTCTATTGGGGGTGTATTGACAATTGACAGACAGATGTTATCTGTATTCTTGTTTTCACGAAAGCACACTCTTTATTTTTATACTTATATACGGTTGTGATTTGATTTTCCAGATTACGGTCCTGCTTCATTTCTAGTTGTGTCATTTATTTTAACCACTGTCATCTCCGTCCTCACTATCGTCCAATTGCTATTGTCCATTGTCATGTCTATCATGACCTTACGTTCCATGTGCTCCGGACGATCTAACGTAACCTTAATTTGACATTTAGTTTAACAATCAAGTCTACTTTGATTTCCACCTACCTATTTACATACTGTAACAAATGTTTGCTCCTTCTTTTTAGTTGGAAGGTAAAATGTTTGCAATGGAAATAGCCGGTGCGGAAGATTCATTCGGAACAGCGACTATTCTGAGAAAGAATTCCCACGTCGAACAAGGAATCGGACTGCATAGTCCAAGCCGAAATCCAAGCGGCACTTTACCTCCACCATATGATAAAATCCTACTGGGGCATTCGGATGCAGCCTCTGTTGCATAGAATATGTACAAAGGCTGGCTTTATTATACAGAACATGCACATAAGCTGTCTTGCCTACCGGCTTACCTACCTACACCTACCTACACCTACTTACTTACCTACTTGAACTAGAAATTACAGTAAAAAATAGATACGTTTGCAATTTTTTTACTGACTCCACGCGGGACAATTTTACCCTTAGTATTTTCGTATTATTAGGCCAGTAGAATTTTGTAGTGGATGTAGACGGACACCATTTAAATGTCGTCAGACGTGAAATGAATAGAAAATCGCTCGTTTATGTGATCATGGCGTGCTGCAGTGGAACTGGAACTAGATGCTTCAGCTGGTGACATGATCATCATGATGGTGATGAATCAGACACTTAATATATCTACCCGCTACCCTTTACATTCCACATAAAATGCAGATGCGTATCAGAGGCTACTTGATCGTTACCGTCGTAAAATTACAAATATGTCGCTTTATGCACATGTGAAGGAACTACACTGCTGAATGTTGAACATATGGAAAAACTTACCACAGAGATCGCAATTAAGAAGAGAACAGATAATATCCAGATCCAGCACGAGCATCGCGTTCTCGCATCCAGCTCATTCTACTTGACATAAAAATTCATTGGAAATCGTTATATTGAAATTCAACAAAGCTCATCATATTTTATTTTATGAATGAATCAATTGCTCCCTAAACATTCCCATTGGTAATCACTTAGACTATTCTCTATGTATGCAGATGGATCGAGGAAACTTGGTTTATGTATCATTGCCTAGGTATTATATCCAGCAGCTTTCTGTATGTAGGTTCAATAATTATGTAGCTCAGTAAGCTTTTCTCTAAAATTCTATATGCCACATAACCTGTACATCTCGTATGTACGTATGACTAATAAACCATCAAATCATCAAGCACTCACTGTCGCCTTGCAACCACACATTCTTCACTACCTAAAATAATTAAGTGCAAAAAACAGCATTGCTTGTGTTGGTTAGAGTTAGAAGTAGACAAGTGTACGGTAACAATCGAGGAATAATTTATACTTGCATCCTATTTTTTATTTAATAAACTTCTCCAATCAGTCATGTAATTATCTCTAATAATTATATAGCACATTAACACATTATATATTAATCGCTATTTGATACTTCCACCTCCAGCACTTGCTCCGGCATTTTTAAAATATTGTACGTATCAATATCTCCTCTTAAAATAATATAGTCATTATTATCGACCTATATAGATTACTCCCATGCTCCAGTCAAGCGTTCGGCTTACTGTATGCTATCAGATCAGCTAGTTCTGGTATTTCCATTTTCTTTTAAAACGGAAAAAACCCTAAGATATTTAGTTCAGTGATTGTTTATTGAATGACAAGACTATTGTAATCTAAAATTGGCTAGCGCGAATCTTGTGAAACTACCAAATGTATTAAAAGTGCAATAAAATAATTACACGGAATAAAATCATATCGGCCAAACTAGAAAATAAAACTGAAAGCCAGCATTTCTTGACTTGTAGCTTGTTTTTTGCTCTTCATCGGTTGTGATAAAGTGGAGAATGTCATCGAATTCTAGAGGAGTTCTTTCTGAAGAGCAACAGCGTTACATATACAATGATTTGAGCTATTCACTGGACTTTCCACATGTGACATCGATGCGGCTGAAGGAAGCCAAATTTGTTTGGACGAGAGATGTGATTCGCAAGATAATCATGACACAAGCTTTGGCTTCCTCATTCATCTACATCTCTCAGGTTAATTATTTACCTTATTTTTCAATCCAACCAAGTTGGGAATCAATATGATGTTTTTTGTATTGTTGATCATGATTAGGATTTGACTTAATTAGGACACTGAAAAAGTATATAGGTATATAGTATTGGAGCATAATGTAGCCTTGGCCCTTGATCACGTACAAGGAATTATGAGATGCTCATTAAAGCTGGAATTGGATTGGTACGTTTTAGGTACTTGACCTGACATCGTATATGACCAGTCATACAAGTACAAGTATGATGGATCATTTGGGAGCCGGGATCTGGATTCCTGTTATTACCATTCCAGCCATGATTTTTGCAGCGTACACCTACGGAAGTCCATCTTATTTGCTGTAAATCTAAGCTTACACATTTATCACACGTCTCCTTGCAACTCTATACATATATATATGTACTTGCCCTTCTTTTGCACACGTACTAGAAAGTATTCCTGCTTTCTCCTGTCATATTAATCCTGTTAAAATAATGAAATATTACCACTGAAGGCATTTCACAACTTTGTTACAGAATAATAATATCTGGTGCATTGCAAGCCATCACTTTTGCAATGGGGGTCTTTCTTCAAGCTCTTTGTCTCCGTGCAGAACACCAGAATCTGAACAATATGTCCATTTCGGACATGGAACGTATGTTTCTTCATTTTAATTAATTAACTTGCTCCTATTTATTTTCAACGTGTTCCAACTTGTACCCACATACATACTCATTCATACTTAATTAAAGGTAATTAGTAGCAAATTTATATACAATAACAAAATGCAATTAATGAAATAATTGGATGCAGGAACGTGGGGAGGCATCCTGTATGCTGTTGTACTTTTGTCGAATACCGTGGTACTGGTTTGTACCATGCTTTTACTCGTCGCTGCTTCCTTTGACATCTTGACTTGTCGTCGTGAGAAATCAGAAGCTACAGCGCAACTCATTTAAACAATTTACGACCATCTACGATTTTAAACTAATTGTGCAATTATGCAAGTATAAAAATCAAGGTTTTGTGACGTTTTATTAGTAAGGTCAATTATTTCCACGAGACTACCAAGGGGACACTAAACTTGTATTACAATATGTCAGTCAAATTAATTAGACACTTATGTATGTTTTGAGGAGAAAGCTACTAATTACATATAAGCTAAGGTTTTAATTGTAATAAGTTTTTAATTACTGTAGCCTGCCGGTTCCTTCATGTGAACTGTATTATTGTAATAAATTCACAATCTAGAGCAGTGCAGTATGACAAGCTGGTTGAGTCTACTGCTTTTCCTTATCTAAGCAAGTCTATGTCGATATTGCATTTGCATACCACATTAAATACCAATATCAGCACTAGTCGAGCTGTAATAATTATTATAAAGGTACTGTGCAGAAACGCATCCATTTACTTTTACGATCTCCCGTAGTAGGCTTCAGTAGTTTATTGCATTATGCATTGCTTATTATAAATGAACTTTATTATAGGCATTAAGTTTTGATCATTCGTCACTTATGCTAATAATTACTATCAAGGTTTGGTTTTTTGGTTCTATTGTATAAAGTCGTCCTGAGTTTCTTTATAAGATCTGTTCTGTGACATAATACTCGAGCAGGCCTATTTTAATCCTTAATCATCATACAATTAAGAAGCGCAAATTGTTTTGACTTGATAACAATTATTTCATTAAGACGCTCATGCCGATTTTTCAGATATAATTATATTGCAAGTGAGAATCTGGGTGTCGTTGTCATTCACACAATAGTAATATGAATGTGTACAGATCCGTACAAGTCAAAAACTGATCGTCTAATTTCAATCAGTCATATATGTATCCCCTATTACTCGTTTGTATTACAGCTGAGTAATAGATGGTAATAAGCGAATATTTAATGGAGTAAAATAGGATAGTATTTGGGAGAGTGTACATTTATTGTAAAATAGTTATTAAACTCGTCACAAACACTCCATGCTCCATGAACTACACATTAGCTGAAAGTAGGACAGTATAAAATCCATAAAATCGAATATGTAGAACCAAGGTTTTATTTCAATCACGATTGCAATAATTGCATTTGGGCATTATTAATACAAACGCCAAGAACTTGACAAGGGAGAAGGCATATATGTATAAGCGTGGGATTAGAGCTACAACTAGGACTATCCTTCGTTCATCGTCAGTTCTGAAGTGCAGTTATTAGTGAACAAATGAAACTGCATACAAATATAAATCTACGAAAGACAAGAGCAAAATAAACCATAACAACCTGCTACCTCCAGACCTGCGGGCACCAAGTAAAATGCAAAGCACAGAACAAACGAAAATCTATGTATGTACATACCTACTTGCATAACTATATAATTACCGTAAAACTTGTAGTAACCTTAGGAGTTATTTATATATTATTTCGTTTACCCAAAGAGTTTATGGAGGTGGAAAATTCGTAGAAGTTTTTCAGTCCGTTATCATAATGCAAATCCACAATTTGTAGCGAAAGTGCAGCAGAACATAAAACACCGCAAAGATGCAAATTAACTCGATTTAAAAAATTCTTACTGGATGTATTCAATTCAGACCAACTTTGACCAGTTGGATGAAAAAGCTTGATGGCTTCAATCCAACTGTGACTGTAGTAATGACCACATGCTGAAACATCGTAATCACGTAGTATGTATGAATGAAATGACACGATCCGATCCTCAGGGCCCCGCGGTGTTGCACCACGATTTTCGCTGACTAGTGAACTAATGATTATCTCTCTCACGTTTCTGGTGGAGTAATTTGAAGACCATTTTTTTATAAAACGAACTAGAGGAAGAGCAGCAAAGCCGTTGAACGAGATGCTGCAGTTGCAATGTTCAGTAGGTATAATCGTATAATGGAAGAAACGTGGTTTCGTTTGTTCCGTTTGAGATTGAGCCTGATATCGTTATCATTATTATAGGAACATGCCGTAATACCATCAAAGCAGTTTTAACAACCTAATTGGTTCTTGTACAAGAAAAGCTTTGAATTATGCAGTATACAGATAGATACAGATATATATATATATAGACTCATATGCCCACCTTATATTTATACCAGTGTATATGCTTTTAAATACAATGGATTTTAATTGCATGGATAAATTGAGATGTGAAAGTGTCTATCCATTGCAAAATAAATACCCTCTGAACAAGCTGCTAAAATCATTTTTAATCCACGTTAATAAAAGTATTAAGTACGGGCAGGGAAATAGGCGTTATTGCTATACAGATTTACCTAAATGAATTCGTCTTCAAGTATGCAGTATGCAGAATTTTCATCAACAAACTCAGAATGGGATACATATCACCAGCATTACGATACATACTTGTATTGTCCTTTAGCATTGTCCATAAAGACAATAATAAACGGATTGATAAAGACAGACCAACTAATTCTGAGTACATGTATATCAGTATAAAATGGAGTTTTATTAACTTAAATGAATTTTTGAAAACGAGGAGTTATTAGAAAGTGGGAATTATTCGAGTTATTTACAAAAACAGATTTTTGGCAGGGAATAAGAGAGTTTACAGTGTATGAATCTTAAAAACTAATATTAAAATAAATTTTTACATTAAAATATTTTTCAAACAAAATTACGTGAGTTGTGGGAAATTGAAAGCATTCAATTTTTTGGCCAGATAAGCAGTCTAGCTTTTTCTGTAATGAATACAAAATCTTTTCGCCTAATCAGTTTAAAATTTTAAAAGCTTTTAACTAAATCAATTTTATCATGGAAACTCCGTCGTTCGATTATTACAGTTATGTAACAGTAACAGTGATTACCGTATTTGCTATAACAGTGCGCGGGTCTCTAATAGTACGCGGGTCTGTATTAGTCAGCGGGTCTGCAGGGTCTCAATTTGAATAGTACGCGAGCAAACACGGTAATAAGGATTTTCTCCTAATACGACTAGACTGGAGGACTGGACTGAAAGGATGAACGCATATTTTAATCGCTGCCAACTTGGTCTGATACTTTTCTTGCCCTGACATACCAACATACCAACGTGAATTTTTTATCACGTCCGATCCCACAGACTACAGCCCCGGGGTACATACATATTACATACCTTTTCTGCATACTCAGATGATGCTATTGCTTGCAACGAAATAGGGAACTGGTACCTCCAGTCTAACACGCAGATTTACCTGTACGTTGTGTTAAGTAGATATGTGAGAAAAAGCAAAAAAGAATCTAAGTTGTGATTGTAAATTAATCTTAAAAACTGGTAGTCTTGCTAGAAGTTGAAGCTAGAAATGAAGAGTAACTTAAGCTATTCTTACTGCAACTTTATTTTGTAGCTTTGATGGCACATACACAAGGACATAACAAGCTCCACGTGCTCAAGCGTCAGAGTTTTTCATCAATCTTTTTTCACTAGGTACTGTATCACATTTTTTAATATTTTATAATTAATACCTTAGATATTGATAACACAGGTACGTAAATACATTACCCCAGGTGTAATAAAAATATTCAATATTCGCTTGCTGCTACTGCGGGTGTATTTTGTCCAACTTGATTCCACTAAACAATAGCACCCCAGAAAAAACTACCCTTCTCAACAACAAAAACAATCCCCTTTTTAAACATGAGCGGCTGTGTTACCCAACATCCTCGTCACGCTTACACATTAAATGAGTCCTGTTTATGAGAATTTTATTGCAGTTATTCTGAAATTACGCAAAATATCACACAGCTATACTACTGCCGGCGGTAATACTGTTCCACTGAGTCACAAGCAAAAAGTTGTGAACACTGACTACAACTTTTCTTAGACTGAACAACACTTAAGGTCTTCATTGCAATTGGATTTTGGTTGAGCAGATTTATTAACAACCCAGAGATTTAGTACCTATAGTTTAATAATTTGATTATACTAATGTGTACATGCTTGTGATTCCGGTATTTTAGAGAAGATATTGTTTTATTAGGTTATTTTCTTTTTTCCCCAGTTTTCTGTGTCTTAGTTAACAGTCAAGCGGTGTGCAACTAACAACTATAAGCAGGCAGTGTCAGAGGTAATTCGTGATTGCAGCGCAGCGGAAGTTTCCCTTATCCCTCTGACCACTCTAAAATAATGGGGAAGATGGAAACTATTCCCGAAGTTGAAACGGACACCAAGCCGAGTCTGAAGCATCAAGAAAATCACATTAGTTTGAGTTTGAGCAATGGACAAAATGAGAATCATTGTAATAACCGCCGTTGTCACAAACGTGGAATCACATGCAGTCAACATGAAGCAAAGCCCATAAGAGGAGATCGGCTGACCAGAAAGCTTCTTAAGTTACAACTAATTAGCATTACCATCTTTCTGTGGTTTGGGGTATGTTGAACTCGATCTGGAATTACGAATAATTGATTTAAATAAAGGATTGAGTTGGTAATTAGATGAATTAGTAGAATGTAGTTTGGCATAATTACATGACTTAGACTTTTTAACTCCACAGGTTGCAATTTATGGCTGCGATTTTCCTGCAAAAACCGTTTTGAACCAGATTTTAGTTTTTATCTATTTCTTCGTTATTTATGCGGTTGGTCTTACCTTTGGCTTCTATGTCATCGATGCTCCTTCTCCTTGTGGGTAAGGGTAAAAGCCGTTCCGTCTAAATGATCTATTTCATTTTATAATTACTTATTGGCTATTAAGTAGTCGTGAAATTTATTTTCTTGATTCAATTAATCAGACTTCTAGGTCAGATTTAAGATGAAAAGTAATAGCAATTCCATATTTTGATGAAACTCTTTTGGACTTTGGTGTTCTTTCAGAATGCGGATATTTATGATGCTTGAATCAGTGACGATTGTGTCATCCAGTATTTTCGAAATGTTAAGCTTACGAGCGCTAAGTGAGCAAGCGGAATTTGATCAAAATCCTTTAACAAGTAAGAGAACTAAATGGATTTAAGCTTTCAAATGATACATTTCGTCAAAAATGTGTGTTTGTAAAGTAGAAAAAGAAGTGGAAATACTGAGTAACAAAACTTCATTTTTTTTTGTGTAGGAGTGTGGGCAGCAAACTTATATGCAGTAGTTATTCTTTCGAATACACTGGTTTTAGTATCATCACTGGGCCTATTTTCAACAGGATTTGTCAACAGTAGAATTTTGAAAAAATTCCCTTTTGGAGTTCAGAGTAAAACCGAAAATGGACGAGCAAAATGCCCCTTTAAAGTAGAAAAATCTGAGAGTGCGAACGAGGAAGAAACTACGCATTGCCTAAATCATGGAGTTGCGGTTGGGGAGAACGGTGTTTGATTAGTTCTTTTAAAGTTGTTGGAAGTATTCAAAAATCTCGCCGAATAAAATGTAGCAAATATTATGTGCAGAATAAGGCTAACGAATTACTTAGTTCCAAGCTTCAGGCTTTTGAACTTACTTCAACCCGGGTGATAAATATAATCTAATCTTTGGGCGATTAAATTTAATAAAATCAAGCAAACATTTTTAGCGCGCTAACTTCGTAATGAACTATCAATCAACCTTTATTTGGTGCTAGTACGTGCTTTGGAGTATGATAAGAAATATGCAATGCTGTGTAATCTGGATGTTTGTACGGAATTAAAGACACCGATCATCGTTAAAATTAGTATAAAACCTGTAATCATTTCCAAAAACAGATTGGATTCCAAAAATATGTTTAATTTTGTACTCTTAATGAGGCTATTTGAATGGGTAATTGTAATTGAAATAATTAAAGTGTTGAGCAGTAGCGTAAGTAGGATTTTTTTAGGCGTAGACCAAATTGCTGCAGTCGATTGTATCTTTTGTAATTTATTACAAAAAGTATTTGTAGTTTTTTTGTCGTGTAGGCTTTGATAAAACTCAGTCTGATCCAGTGCCAAATTTAAAAACCTGCATTTTATCTAGCGTCGGTTATTCAAAAAAATCGCGCCTTTTCCATGTAAATTAAACACAAAGACGTTGTTTTCGTGTAAAAAAACTGCGTCGTTTTCGTATAAATTCAAAAAAGCTGCGTCTTTTTCTTACAAATCTGAAAGACGGTTGTGTATTTTCGAAAATTTTGCATTGTGACCTAGGTCTACGTGGCCTACCCCTACTTACGATACTTGTGTTGAGGAACTACCTACTGAAAACGATAAACGAACGGCTATTAACGTGCCTTAATGCCGTCCGTTACAGTATGCTGATATTAATTACTATAATTAAGCCTATTTTTTCTTATTTAGTACTCTGCTAAATTGTAGATAACTTTGACATGACATGCCGGGCGAAATTCGATCACAAATGTTCTGCATGATAATTTGCATTACCACGAATCAAAAGCAACCAAAACTTGACGTAGACAAAGCCAATCTTGGAATGTGATATTACGAATTCACAATTCACATCCAGCTAAATATATTTTATTGTGACTGCCTTCACTTCCAAGAACTGTCCCTCTCAAAATAACAATCTTTAGGTGGGATGATGCACTGAAATCGAATCCCAGGAGGAGATAGCGAGTAATTCAACATGCTAATAATGTTACTTCTAGTAAAAGCTTTGGACGAAAGGCAACAGATATTTCCACTGGTTACAAGTAGGAAGGTGAAGGAGCTCGAATTCTGTTGTAATTATTCTGTGCACAATGGCTGTCGAAAACGAACTCTAAATTCTAAGTATTCAAAACATTTGTGCAATTTTCGTGTGCACTGGCATATTAAAATTATGTTGGTGCTCTTGTTCAGTTTAATATATTCGCAGGTGCTCAGATTTTTTGATTAAATTTCTACAGGTGCTTTCGAGTTTTGATTTCAGTTTTGTTGCTACAAACACTGTTTAAAAGTAACAAAAATAAGAGTTAGGACGTGTAGACGTTGTATACATTAACGTAGTACACGTAAGAAGCCTAAACCTGACACACTTGCTACTGCATACTTAGATTATAGATTTATACCGTTATTAGTTGCTTCCACTTTTGGATATTTTACATTATTGTCGACCTGGCATCCTGGCCGACAGTAAGAGGAAACTGTCCAGTCCGAATTTCAACAGTTCCTTGTATTGCTCTAACAATGGCTCTGAACGTGCAAAATTTGGGGGTTTTGGTACCTATGGCTAACAGACCACTGCCTTCACTTCCAGAAGAACTGTCCATGAGTGAATTTTCAAACGTGAAGAAACAGGTGACTTTTAAGTCGACATTAACGTCGTTGTCATTATCTTTATTGTCGTCTCCTCGCAACCACCAGCAGAATCAAAAGTCACAAGGCCAAGCATCAGAATCTGAAGCAGTGCAAAAAAATGTACGGAGAGTTTTACGCCTCACCCCTAGGGTCAACAGAAATAGATCTTGCTACTGGGATAAGCCGTTTATAACTAGAGTTATCTTGACGCAAACAGTCGCTGTGGCTGCCCTTTTTATTTTTCAGGTAGGTAAGATTTATGAGACACTGCATAATGAGGATAAAAATAATTAAGACTAAAGTTTTGTACGAGTTTCTGAAATACATAGGTGCCTAATTATATTTATTATACCATGATGAAATTGTGTGGGATTCATTTTCTAATCTTGTCGACAGTGCACCATATTGATGAAATACGGGAATCCTTTGTTCTGTATGGACGTTGGCCACGTAATTATACTTTGGATGCCAATGATTTACATTTTAGGAGTTCTTCATAGTTTGTACACCCACGTTCTCCCAACCTACTGCAAGTTAGTGTTTTTTTGCAAAATTCAATTATTAACTAGAATACTGGGGGACTGTTTTACAGTACTTACAGCACCCATTTGTAGCTCTTGTGTATGAATCCGTAATTATTTGAGTTCAACAAAGCAAATTCATCATTTTTACCTTAGTAGATAAAAAACGTAACCTAATTATAATTCGGACATTGTGCTATAATTTAATTCCTATTTGATAGAATTTCAATTGCTTGCGTTATACAAGGGGTGACGACGTACTCGACCTTGTTCTTAATGACGAAGGACATTTCTGATTTCATCCACCCAGAATCCGACGTCTTGTACTTTTCAGGTATAGACGATAAAATATTGTACTTTAAAACTACGTTTACCGTTGCTACATGCTACTGGAATGATTTATGTGGGCGAAATGATTTAAACTCTTAAATCTACTCACGCTCAACTATCAATTATAATTATTAATATAAATTTTTTCTACCCTGTACAGAGCCACATGTACTATGGTTCATAATATTCATGCTGACATGCTACATGTCTGTGACGTCTTTAGTTCTGTTCCTCGTCAGTATGCACGATGTTTGTTACTTCCGCCGGATTCCGATCAGTGCTACTACAAGAAATCCAGTGATACGTCGGTATGTCGTCAAAAACATCTACCAAATGACCAACTTACAGAAACAGAATGAAAAGCCACAACATGTAAATATCAATGTAAATGATCTGGTTGCCTCCACCTCTTCTATTAGTAATCACGATTCAATTCCAGCTTCATCAGGCACTAAAAAGAATGGCGCTGGACAAGATCTGGAAATGCGTGAAAACTTTTACGGTGAATTCAATTATATATAATTGATATAGAGGTAATATGTACATGAAACTTCCAGTAGGCTTAGTGGACAGATGTGCTTTAATGTTCATGTCTCACTTTATTTGACATTTTTGAACAGTTTATTAGACAGGATTGGTGAACGTACGTCTACGTTAGAGGTAGACGTGATTACAATCAAGTTTGTACAGGCAAATATACATAATGATAGATGTTATTGCTGAATAGGTACCTTTACATCAGTGGCAATGAAAATGCTTCTTGAATGAATAAATAACGTTTTACGTATGTCCACGAAAAGATGTAGTTGTATGCTTCTATGTACAGTTGTTACTAAAAATTGATTTTAATAACATAATCACATTACATAGTTCACATAGTGATAAAAGGAACAGTTAACATAAAATGCCTGCACTTTTGTAGGAATTATTCAGAAGAACTACATTCGTGAAGTGTGAATTCGAAGCATTTATGATTTATTTTGTAGAAAAAATGTTCCTTTATGTTTTTTGAACCTTGACTTCAATTATCCTATTATTACTTTCTAATAAATTACACGTCCATCCTCGAGTATGAAGTCACATAATGAGTCATACCGTCTTAATAATGTATTGTTTACATTCCGAAACCAACTTAACGAAGCCAAGAAGTGATTCCAAATCATGTCAAGTTATAACAACATCTTGAGAAATCATGGACACAATGTTTTACATACTATACGTTTTTTTTGTTGAATTCAAAAGTTTTGATTCTTGCTTGTGCACAATATATTGTATTAATAGCAGCACAGGAAGAATTTGGCTTCCACACACACACACACACACATACACAATACATTCTATGCATTCATGTTCATGTCAATACACAGATATTTTTACTACTACGACGTATTTTATAATAACACAATATTTTCAATATATTCCCATGAATATAGAACAGTACTTCTTGTGTAACGTTATTTAATTATGCCCCTGTAGTCATTAGCAATTCTTATTCTAGATAATTATTATTGGTACTGGTAATATTCATAATTATTTAGTATACAGTTTCACTGAATTCAGGTTTTCACTAATTTGGGAACAATTTATGTAAGTCGTGAAGGGTTTTATCATCCAAACATGTTAACACTAAATAGGCTTAGTTCCAAATATAACAACAGTAATAAATAAATTAACCCTAATTAGCGGGCTTCACACTTGAAACTCAAGCATTTGTGGGATCAAGTACAAGTAACTACCAACTGACTTATTTCTTCCACTTCCCAACTGATGATCCTAAAAAAATGTAAAGCGAACCCATGGTAAAATAGGATAATAATTAAAACACAAATGATGTTCAAATCTTATCCTCCAAATTTTGAATTAGCGTACCTTAAGAAAACAGGTTTTAACAAAACTTCCATCTGTTACCGCACTGATTGCACAGCACGAAGGTGGTCATAGGTTCATCAGAACTTCTCGTTTGGAGCTATTCATTGTATAAGAAATACAAAAAATTAGTAACTGGTTACAAGTCATGACGGATAGAATATATATTAAACAATTCTGGTCCATGGTCTAAATTCAGGTAACAGACTTAAATGTAATAGAGCAGCTGTCATGTTACGAATACAAACTGGATTTGGGTATGGAAATCATAGTCACAGTAGGTTGTACCTATATAAACTATAATGACATATATCCAGTATCCTGCTAAGTGCTACACAATGCCCCAATGATTCGTTACCCTGAGCCATCGTTACTTATTACTTGCATTTAGTACCTCTGCCTATATCGTACCATCGAAAAGTAATTAAAATATCTGATAGGAAAGA